>JAMPIV010005002.1:0-5000 GCA_024509875.1 Oreohelix idahoensis
TGCTTCTACTACTACTGCTTCTACTACTACTACTGCTTCTACTACTACTGCTTCTACTACTACTGCTTCTACTACTACTACTGCTTCTACTACTACTACTGCTTCTACTACTACTGCTTCTACTACTACTGCTTCTACTACTACTGCTTCTACTACTACTGCTTCTACTACTACTACTGCTTCTACTACTACTACTACTACTACTACTACTACTACTACTACTACTACTGCTTCTACTACTACTGCTTCTACTACTACTGCTGCTTCTACTACTACTGCTTCTACTACTACTGCTTCTACTACTACTACTGCTTCTACTACTACTGCTTCTACTACTACTACTGCTTCTACTACTACTGCTTCTACTACTACTGCTTCTACTACTACTGCTTCTACTACTACTGCTTCTACTACTACTGCTTCTACTACTACTACTGCTTCTACTACTACTACTGCTTCTACTACTACTGCTTCTACTACTACTACTGCTTCTACTACTACTGCTTCTACTACTACTACTGCTTCTACTACTACTACTGCTTCTACTACTACTGCTTCTACTACTACTGCTTCTACTACTACTGCTTCTACTACTACTACTGCTTCTACTACTACTGCTTCTACTACTACTGCTTCTACTACTACTGCTTCTACTACTACTACTGCTTCTACTACTACTGCTTCTACTACTACTGCTTCTACTACTACTGCTTCTACTACTACTGCTTCTACTACTACTACTGCTTCTACTACTACTACTGCTTCTACTACTACTACTGCTTCTACTACTACTGCTTCTACTACTACTGCTTCTACTACTACTGCTTCTACTACTACTGCTTCTACTACTACTACTGCTTCTACTACTACTGCTTCTACTACTACTGCTTCTACTACTACTACTGCTTCTACTACTACTACTACTACTGCTTCTACTACTACTGCTTCTACTACTACTGCTTCTACTACTACTGCTTCTACTACTACTGCTTCTACTACTACTGCTTCTACTACTACTACTGCTTCTACTACTACTACTGCTTCTACTACTACTGCTTCTACTACTACTACTGCTTCTACTACTACTGCTTCTACTACTACTACTGCTTCTACTACTACTACTGCTTCTACTACTACTGCTTCTACTACTACTGCTTCTACTACTACTACTGCTTCTACTACTACTACTGCTTCTACTACTACTGCTTCTACTACTACTACTGCTTCTACTACTACTGCTTCTACTACTACTGCTTCTACTACTACTGCTTCTACTACTACTACTGCTTCTACTACTACTACTGCTTCTACTACTACTACTGCTTCTACTACTACTACTGCTTCTACTACTACTACTGCTTCTACTACTACTGCTTCTACTACTACTGCTTCTACTACTACTACTGCTTCTACTACTACTGCTTCTACTACTACTACTACTGCTTCTACTACTACTGCTTCTACTACTACTGCTTCTACTACTACTACTGCTTCTACTACTACTACTGCTTCTACTACTACTACTGCTTCTACTACTACTGCTTCTACTACTACTGCTTCTACTACTACTACTACTGCTTCTACTACTACTGCTTCTACTACTACTGCTTCTACTACTACTGCTGCTTCTACTACTACTGCTTCTACTACTACTACTGCTTCTACTACTACTACTGCTTCTACTACTACTACTGCTTCTACTACTACTACTGCTTCTACTACTACTGCTTCTACTACTACTGCTTCTACTACTACTACTGCTTCTACTACTACTACTGCTTCTACTACTACTACTACTGCTTCTACTACTACTGCTTCTACTACTACTGCTTCTACTACTACTGCTTCTACTACTACTGCTTCTACTACTACTGCTTCTACTACTACTGCTTCTACTACTACTGCTTCTACTACTACTGCTTCTACTACTACTGCTTCTACTACTACTACTACTACTGCTTCTACTACTACTACTGCTTCTACTACTACTACTACTGCTTCTACTACTACTGCTTCTACTACTACTGCTTCTACTACTACTGCTTCTACTACTACTACTGCTTCTACTACTACTACTGCTTCTACTACTACTACTGCTTCTACTACTACTGCTTCTACTACTACTACTGCTTCTACTACTACTGCTGCTTCTACTACTACTGCTTCTACTACTACTACTGCTTCTACTACTACTGCTTCTACTACTACTACTGCTTCTACTACTACTGCTTCTACTACTACTGCTTCTACTACTACTGCTTCTACTACTACTACTGCTTCTACTACTACTGCTTCTACTACTACTGCTTCTACTACTACTGCTTCTACTACTACTACTGCTTCTACTACTACTGCTTCTACTACTACTGCTTCTACTACTACTGCTTCTACTACTACTACTGCTTCTACTACTACTGCTTCTACTACTACTACTGCTTCTACTACTACTGCTTCTACTACTACTACTACTGCTTCTACTACTACTGCTTCTACTACTACTACTGCTTCTACTACTACTGCTTCTACTACTACTACTGCTTCTACTACTACTGCTTCTACTACTACTACTGCTTCTACTACTACTGCTTCTACTACTACTACTGCTTCTACTACTACTGCTTCTACTACTACTACTGCTTCTACTACTACTACTGCTTCTACTACTACTACTACTGCTTCTACTACTACTACTGCTTCTACTACTACTACTGCTTCTACTACTACTGCTTCTACTACTACTACTGCTTCTACTACTACTGCTTCTACTACTACTACTGCTTCTACTACTACTGCTTCTACTACTACTGCTTCTACTACTACTGCTTCTACTACTACTGCTTCTACTACTACTACTGCTTCTACTACTACTGCTTCTACTACTACTACTGCTTCTACTACTACTACTGCTTCTACTACTACTGCTTCTACTACTACTACTGCTTCTACTACTACTGCTTCTACTACTACTGCTTCTACTACTACTGCTTCTACTACTACTACTACTACTGCTTCTACTACTACTGCTTCTACTACTACTACTACTGCTGCTTCTACTACTACTGCTTCTACTACTACTACTGCTTCTACTACTACTGCTTCTACTACTACTGCTTCTACTACTACTGCTTCTACTACTACTACTACTACTACTACTACTACTACTGCTTCTACTACTACTACTGCTTCTACTACTACTACTGCTTCTACTACTACTACTGCTTCTACTACTACTGCTTCTACTACTACTGCTTCTACTACTACTACTACTACTACTACTACTACTACTACTGCTTCTACTACTACTGCTTCTACTACTACTGCTTCTACTACTACTACTGCTTCTACTACTGCTTCTACTACTACTGCTGCTTCTACTACTACTACTGCTTCTACTACTACTACTGCTTCTACTACTACTGCTTCTACTACTACTACTGCTTCTACTACTACTGCTTCTACTACTACTACTGCTTCTACTACTACTGCTGCTTCTACTACTACTGCTTCTACTACTACTACTGCTTCTACTACTACTACTGCTTCTACTACTACTACTGCTTCTACTACTACTACTACTACTGCTTCTACTACTACTACTGCTTCTACTACTACTGCTTCTACTACTACTGCTTCTACTACTACTGCTTCTACTACTACTACTGCTTCTACTACTACTGCTTCTACTACTACTGCTTCTACTACTACTGCTTCTACTACTACTACTACTACTACTTCTACTACTACTACTACTACTACTACTACTACTACTACTACTACTACTACTACTACTACTACTACTACTACTACTACTACTACTACTACTACTACTACTACTACTACTACTGCTACTACTACTACTGCTACTACTACTACTGCTGCTACTACTACTACTACTACTACTACTACTGCTACTACTATTACTACCACTACTGCTACTGCTACGACTACTGCTACTACTACTACTTCTTCTCCTTCTACTACTGCTACTACTACTACTGCTACTACTACTACTGCTACTACTACTACTGCTACTACTACTACTACTACTACTACTACTACTGCTACTACTACTACTACTACTACTACTACTACTACTACTACTACTACTACTACTGCTTCTACTACTACTACTGCTACTACTACTACTACTACTTCTTCTACTACTACTACTACTACTACTACTACTACTACTACTACTACTACTACTACTACTGCTACTACTACTACTACTGCTACTACTACTACTACTACTACTACTACTACTACTACTTCTACTACTACTACTACTACTACTACTACTACTACTACTGCTTCTACTACTACTGCTTCTACTACTACTACTGCTTCTACTACTACTGCTTCTACTACTACTGCTTCTACTACTACTACTGCTTCTACTACTACTGCTTCTACTACTACTACTACTACTACTACTACTGCTTCTACTACTACTGCTTCTACTACTACTACTGCTTCTACTACTACTGCTACTACTACTACTACTACTACTGCTTCTACTACTACTGCTTCTACTACTACTACTACTGCTTCTACTACTACTGCTTCTACTACTACTACTGCTACTACTACTACTGCTTCTACTACTACTACTGCTTCTACTACTACTACTACTACTACTACTACTACTGCTTCTACTACTACTGCTTCTACTACTACTACTGCTTCTACTACTACTACTGCTTCTACTACTACTGCTTCTACTACTACTGCTTCTACTACTACTGCTTCTACTACTACTACTGCTACTACTACTACTGCTTCTACTACTACTACTACTACTACTACTACTACTACTACTACTACTACTTCTACTACTACTACTGCTTCTACTACTACTACTACTACTACTACTACTACTACTACTACTACTACTACTACTACTACTGCTTCTACTACTACTGCTTCTACTACTACTGCTTCTACTACTACTGCTTCTACTACTACTACTGCTTCTACTACTACTACTGCTTCTACTACTA
>JAMPIV010005002.1:25000-116440 GCA_024509875.1 Oreohelix idahoensis
CGTGAAAATCCACTCCGCACTGCAGACGGTGGTCTGAGATTTGCAACTCATGCAAGCCCTCGGCCACTGATGGCTGTTACGTCACGCGATAAGCGGACGAAGGTGTTATACGGACAGGGGAGACTATTTCGCTTGGCGAAATAAGATTAGGATCCTGTGTCCGATTTTAAAGATATTGGCCCAGTTTGAAACTTTAATTTCATTCTCGCTCATAGACTCACAGTAGATAGGTTGCTCGTAAACAGAATAGCTGTTAGCGAAGATCTCAGTTTGTTTCGGCAATTTGTCGAACTTCTAGATTTCCAGAAATATTTTCAGCAATCTTATTCTTAAGTTGTGCGACTACCTGTAATTCTGTGGTTGAGGTAATTAATATGATAGATATATAGATTTTGTGAGTGTTAAAGTGTTAAATCGCTTAATTCATTTTAATCTATTTCTTTAGCGCAGAAGAGAAATAAAGTGGTAGGCTATTATATTTTCTAGGGAAGCATTCAGTGGAAAGCAGAATAAAATTAAATTTCTAGCTTATAACGGCAATTGTAGCTATTTATGAATTTAATTTAACTGCTAATACTCAGTCGAGTGTATTTTTCTAAACTAACGTATAAACTCTAGAATCGAGCCTCATGAATGGTGACGGAATACGCACGTGTTCCTAATTCATGAGGATTGCTGATTTTTAAATATAACTTACGTCACGGGAAGTTTAAATGATAAGCAAAGCTCTCTGCTTGCAAGTTTAAATGTAAGTTAAAACCAGTACAGATTCTGTTTATTATATTATATGTGTTATTTTTCCTCCACACAGTGAAAGTTTTGGGGTGACCCTAACTTTACCAGCACCTAGTAGTAGTTTCCATACTTGTGAAGAAATAGACAGTCCTTATTTTGAACCACGTGGGTTTCTTAAGTACCACTGGTCTAAACAGTGCATATGCAACCCGAGTTAGCCAGAAATACTATATCCCAATAACGGGTTTTCAAAGACTGTAATGATAAATACTGGACCTTGGAGCCAGATCTTAATTTCTTCTAGAAACTCTACGTAATTTTTCTGCCTGGTGGCGCGAAATACTTCTGGTATTAACTAACATTTCCCGACTATATATATATATATTCTTGTGGACAAATCTGTGGTGTGACTAAAGTGAATCCTATACTGAGGGAAGGCACCGACCTGACATTCATCATTTCTAGAAACCTACGCTATTGACACTGTGCTCTGCTAACTCCCGCGCCTGGAAATTGTTAGGTGACTTAATCAGACATTTGAACAAATTTGCACACCCAAGTAGTCGTTCCCGGAGACTCCGAGTTAAATACGTCTTTTGGAACTGGGGACTTCTTGGCAGAAGACTGCATTTTTTGAGTCTGTGTGAAAATCTAAAATCAGTGTGTTCCAAGAGGCAGCGAGCAAAGTCGTGAGTACCTGTATGAGAGGCCATGGCGGAATGAATGAGTGTACGCTGGTTTGAGTGATATTTTCACTATTATATCTTTGACACCCTGTTGCTGTCCTATTTTTTTTCAATCTGCATAATTTGTTGCTAAGGCTAGAGTTTCTTGTGTTTTTGTCTTAGGTTAAATCAGATTTTTTTTTCAAACTCTGTGCATATAATTACGAGATAAAACAACGAAAACTCTTAGAATCAAACCCTATGTATCTGTGACTCTGGCGCCATCATCTGTTCTCTTAACGGGGCCGGGCTAAACCTAGAGTTAACACTATAAGGGGGCTATCATCCTTGCAACATTTCCTTGAATTTTTATGACTATGTGTATATGTATTTTCCTTGATGTACTTTCTTTGATGTTGTGAGCCGATTTTTTCCTGATATTAAAATCGCTCTTGAACTTAATAATACTATCACCTATTCTATTCAAACCTATTCAGAAGGGACCAAACCTAGTCTTAATTCTCCTATCGAAAAATCTACGACACTACTACAACTAACACTGCGGTTACTGCTACAATTACTGCTACTATAACTACTACTACTGCTACAGCTACTCACTACTACAACAATTCTGCTACTACGACTTCTGCTGCTACTGTTGCTACCACTATTACTTCTATTGCTTCAAATATTACTATTACTGCTACCAATGTTACTACAATTGCTACCCTATTATTACTGCTTCTACTACTACAACTAACACTGCTGTTACTGCTACAATTACTACCACTACCACTACTACTGCTACAGCTACTGCTACTTCTACTACTACTAACCATTCTGATACTACGACTTCTGCAGCTACTGTTGCTACTACTATTACCCTATTGCTTCAAATATTACTACTATTGCTACAAATGTTACTACAATTGCTACCAATATTACTACTATTGCCACCAATATTACTACTATTGCTACCAATATTACTACAATTGCTACAAATATTTCTACTATTGTTGCTAATATTATTACTATTGCTACCAATATTATTACTATTGCTACCAACAATACTATTATTGCTACCAATATTACTACTATAGTTAAGATTATTACCACTATTGCTACCAACATTAATACTATTTCTACCAATATTACCACTACTACACCACCAATACTACTACTACTACTACTACTACTACTACTACTACTACTACTACTACTACTACTACTACTACTACTACCACTACTAGTGCTTCTACTAATATTACTGCTACTACTACAATAATATTACTGCTGCTGCTACTCCTACTATTAAATCTATTACTACGACTACTGCTAGGATAATTACTACAGCTAGTACAATTTCTGTTAGTGCTACTACAGCTGCTAGTCCTACAATTACTACTACTGCTGCTACTACCGATTCTACCACCACTATTACCACTACCACTACTTCTACTCGTACTACAACTACAAATACTAATGCAACAACTACTACAAGAACAAAAACTGCCAGTGTTGTCCACTTTAGTCAATTGACTCGGAATAGAGTCGGATTCAAGTCACCACAGCGACTCCTTTTGAGACTCGACTCAACATGTAGGTATTAGCGAGTCGACTCGACTCGAGACTTGCCAATTTTGGCTTATCGACTCGCCGTCCTCATTCATAATGCACTCTTAATTAAGGAGAAAACAAAAATGATTTTATTTAAAGCGATATCACCCAGACAAAATTTCCATTGTACAAACACAACTTTTCCTTTAGCTTATCGGACATAATTGGACACTGTTGTTAGACACACCCCGGGGAGACGGAGCGACCGTCTAAACATTAACATTCCTCGACTGTGGAAACCTAACACTCTCGACTGCGGGACGAGCATTTGTCCTTGTGTCAGACAGAAATAATATTGGCTGAAATAGTAACCATAAATCCTTAAAACAGCTCACTAAAAAATTCGGACTTGAAAGATAGTGTTAGGGACTTGCGACTCGACTTAAGACTTGCACTTAGAGACTTGCGACTCGACTTGAGACTCTGTAGGACAGACTTGAAGACGACTCTGACAACTACGACTACGACTACTAACATTACTACCACTGCTACAACTATTGCTACTTCTGATACACCTTTGCTACCAGTAGTCGGGACAACTACTGCTGAATATCCTACTAATTGTACTACGTGTAGCGTGACGTGGAAAGATTGAATGTTGGAAAGTACACAGAAGGTCGAGTTTAAAGGTCATAGACCGCCACAGTTAGCTCGGAACCTACATCTGACATGAGATACTGTCAGGGAAACACTCTGTTAGGAAAAAAAATAATGTAGATTATCTCCCTGAACATAAATAAACAGGAACAAGGGAAAGTAAACCCTCTCTCAGTGAACGAAGGAAATCTGAGATGAGTAAAGTACCTTTGAATACAATTCTTAGCTCGAGTCCCCCAGTTGCACAAATGTACAACAAAACTAAACATCGAAATTAGTAAACTTTATTTTCTTCTTTGTACAGTTTCAGACGCTAATTCGAATAAGTTTAAGGATAACGGTGGTCATTCCGAAGTTATCTCCTTAGAGTGTTGTCTAGGAGTGGTACTAGAGAAGGCCTTATGTGCTTCCTCTGTTCTTCATTTGTTGAGCACTTTAGCAGCGGATGTTCAGCTGTCAATTAATCGGTGCTACAGCGTATTGGCCATTTCTCCGGAAAGGTTTTAAGCTATACATCATCAAGAACATCAGGAGGCTGAACAGTGAATTTTTATTCACTCAATTCATTTTTATTTCATGGGACAAGGGACGTAAAAACTTTACCGTTTCTTGGGCTAACGGCCTTAGCTTACCAACTAAATAAGTCTTAAATTTTATCCTTTTTCGTTAAATTTAGAAAAAATGCGTTAGTTTCTGTTATGTATGTTTTTTAACCCAAAATTTTTTAACAAGGAAACTTTGAATAATACTCAGCTTTGTAGAGGTTTTACTTAAATATACGAGTGCGTTGCAATTGTTATGCAAATTTTTTAAGTCAGGATTCTTGACAAGGAAAGTTTAATTAATGCTTGTCACACTGGGAGTTCACTACTTAAAAAGAGCTTCTCAACTTCACAACCCAGACCTAAGGGTCTTTTCACGCAAGACAAGCATAGTGCTAATAATAGATCGCTTCTCGGCCTTTTGGCTAAGGTCAAAGTGCATTGACTTTAACTTGTTAATGTGTTTGATCTTTTGAGGCTAGACGTACACCTTGATATCCGGCCTATTGGCTAAGACCATTGTGTCTTAGCTAGGGCCGGGGCGTGCGCCACCGCGACTCATGCGAGTTTAAAAGATGCGTGTAACTGTCTTTTTTTTCTTGTTGAGGTGATCACTGGCCCAAGACAGTTTACATGTTGTTAGATGTGTAGTGCGAGCGTATGATGAGTTGAGTGTGGGTGCGAATGAAGACGCGAATGTGTTTAGGCTCGTATAGATGTAGATCCTGCAACCCATACTCTCACATGCAGTAATCAAGGATGCTTTGACACTGCAGGCATGTTTCAAGACATTTATTGACGGGAACACACATAATATCAACAGGAACAGTCAGTGTAACAAGGTCATGCTGACCTGACATCGATAGGTATACATTTGGCATTCAAAAAGGTAAACATCAGAATAGACGTGCATGGTCAATAGCAAAGTTCTTCAATAATGACAGTTCGTAGCGTCGCCCTTGGCGTCTCTGACTAAACGCGTCAGATGCCTTAGTTACCTTGACACACAGGTGCAACTTGGCACTCCCTGCCAATTGCACATATCAGGCTGTAGTATAATAGCCGGAAGCACAGGCCTCGTCCTAACGTCGGTGTGTACTTCTGTTAAATAGGTTATCACCAACCCTGCAGTAATACTTATTGTAGATAGAAGTTCCGCCAATCTGCGGCTCCCACAATATATCCTCGTCACTGGATTTCTGGACAATATAAGACTAACAGTCTTGGATGGCTACCTCGAGCACAAATATATAAGTTCTGAAATGGCGGATCCGTGAACTGCTGTTCACCCTAGGTAATCCTTTACATGTTCTGCCACCGAAAAGCGTAATAATGCATAAAGGTCGGTATTACCTGGTAAATGAATCCTCAGAACTACACAAGGAATTCTGTCGTCATCCCGACGCACAGAGATTCACTGGGGAAAACTGCCATAGCAGTTACTTCGAAGATTCTCCCCGAAAAACAATGGACTCTTGGTCCCTTCAGAAAAACAGGACCTCCCGGCTTCCCGGAAGTATATCTCACTCCCGCTTAAAAAACCTTCCCATAGGCCCACGCCGAACTGTCAACCTCTGACCCTAAGGTCAAACACAATGAATGAATAAACAAGGGAAGACAACCCCTAATCAACCTGACATCGCAGGTAAAGACACAATTATACTTATGATACAAACATAAGCAAATAACTTGACAGATGACTCCGTCGAAAATGACAGCAACAATGCGACCTCATGCGAGGAAAATAAATGCGACCTCATGCGAGGGAAGAAAAAAAAAGACAAGCATATTGTGGCAAACAGGGAGCCTTTTGGCTAAGATCAAAGTGTCTTAACCAGGGCCGGGATCACACAAAATTTACACATATAACTCAATAAAGTCAATAGACCTCACTTTGAGCCCCAGAAGGGGTATTTAAAAAAAAGGGTCTTTTATACTTTTCCTTCACACCCAAACCGCACGCACACAGACACATGGCAGAACCTAACATCCCAAATAACAGACATGCTGCATAGATACAAATTCAAAACCACAACAATTTTTGGACGAAGCACGATTGTAAACACTTATCTCATTCCCAAATTATTATACGTAGCCACAGTTTTTTGACCCCCCGAAACAGACCATTACAGACATAAACAAATAGATCAGACGATTTATTGTTAGTCGCACAATCTACAGCATAAAACATAAGACACTTATACAAGAAAAGAATCAGGAAGGGAACGCACTCCAAGACATACAGACAAAGATTCAAGCACTTAGAATCAAACACGTAGGGAGCATCATCAAACAGCCAGAGCAACACACGCTAGCACACTATTACATGGGGCTCAGACTCACCAGACTGAGACCCCTAAAAAACTCAATGCCGCATCATTTTTGCCCGCTACCATCATTTACAAGTCATGCATACAAGCCATTCACGGACACGAAAACTCAATTCACCAGAAAACAAATACAATATATAAACACTTAGCCAAACTACAAGCACCCCCACTACACCTCAGAATTAAAAGAGGACAGAAATATTTCAAGACAAATTATACTGACACTTCCACCAACTTACACAACCCTCACATCACTGCCAAAGCAAGAGAAGTTACCTTTAGACTTATATACAACATGACACCCACAACAGAAAGACAAGCTCACAGATCCAAGCAAACATTACAGTGTCAGCTGTGCAAAACACGCATACAGGAAACTGAAGATCATATTTTCTACACGTGCAATACAGTCATACCCATGAGGAAAGCATTGCAAGATATGATTGCCTCACCCACAAGACAATCGGTAGACACTTACCGAGCCATTTTTCTAAATACGCACTCAAAAACAAGACAAGACATACAAACAAAACTTCTTATCTTATTGTCTCAATATAGATATTTCATTTGGACTTTTCGCAACTTAGCAATGTTCCAGTACCGCCTTTTTAATTCGCGGATACTTTTAAATGTTTTTCTGCAAAAAGCACTGTCTATTTCACTCGATTTTAATTTACAAGCGGAGCAACATTCCTCCGCTCCGTCCATCTTAGGGAAGTAGCCTAGACGCCACAAAATTCCCTTCTTCTCTTCATGTACCGGTAAGTACGGGCTAGCCTCTTGAAATGCGACTCAGAAGTGTGTTTCAGCTGTTACAAGTCGAAGCCTGCACACGACTGAGAACAAAGCAGGCCGTAACACATACCGACCTTCCTCTTACCCGAGGCCTTCAGTAGTGCCTCTCCCGCCCTATTCCGCTCGTCTTCTGGATGCGTTTGTTCCAACACAGACCGACCACTATTACTAAACTGGGGTCTTTCATAGCTCTCCTTTCTCCCCGCACCGCTTATCGTATTGTTGAAGTGTTTTAAATTTGTGTATGTATGTGCATAAAATTTACTAGTGAATTGCGCTCGAGCTTTTATTATAATTTGTTTGGAGAATGTATATGTTTTGAAAATTGAGATGGAAACAAAACACAAATCATAAAATTTGTTACAGAACCCTCAATTGAAAAAATATGAGAAAACGGTATCTGTGAAAAGTATGATTGGCAACTTTGTAATGCCGTTTTTGTTTCTGGAAACGCATCAATGTGTAACACAATTTTTAGTACAAGTACGTGTGTGTTGGGGTGGATGCAGGGTTTCCAGGTTTCACCTGCGCTTTTGGTGTGGGTGTGTGCGTGGTTTCCATTTGTGGTTTTAAAGTCTAAATTATATTGTTTTGGAACGTATACAATAAATTGTTGCATGAATATAAAAAAAAAAAATTACTAAAGATTTACGTGGAGAGGAGCAATATAATGAGTCTATAAACTATTTTTCAAGCCCTACTTTATAGGGCAAACATTGCAATGAAAGAATGGTACCATTATGTACAGTTATGTACGTTAACATTAGTGTATTTACCAGTAATCTCTGCACGATCGCTTCTCGGCCTTTTGATATGTCAAATAAAATTATAATCTCCCGCTTAAAAAAAAAAGGTCTTTTATATTTGGACATGCGCCCTAATATAACCGACTAGTTTGAACGGGCCGCGCCTCGCCAAAACGAGGCAAGAGTTTTACATTAAAAAAAAAAGTTCACTACTAATTTTCCCTAATATTTCGAATTTATATTACCACTCCTAGTTACTACTTAACTAGATAACTAAAATTTAACGAATACTATTGGAGCCGCGCTGGTGTAATGGTTAAGATGTTGCGCTAGCGACCAGGTTTTCAAGGTTCAAGCCCGGGCGCCGGCATTTGTAGGAGTGTCATCGACCGGGAATTTGACTGAATAACCTGAACGGCTCCTGCAGATAAACCCTCTGTGGATGGGAAGGAGCGAAGCTCTTGACCGGGTTGGAAGGAAAGTCCAATGTCTCCCCAGCCTCGCAATGACATGTCATTGGGCCAAAAGGGCTGGAAAGCTCGAGTGCCGCTGGTTAGAGGAAAAAAAAAACGAATACTACTTGTACACAACTAATACTTTAATGAATGAACAGGAACAAGAACAAAAAAACTTATCTGGAATTTGCCTAAAACCTTCACCGAACCTTCTGCATTAATAGACGCGCGTAGACCTTCGGAACCTTCTGCATTATTGGAACGAAAATTCAATAGATTCGTGCGCCACGTGGTGTTTTCTTTGTTGAAGGTACAGCAGCCATGTTGTTTCCCGTACATTCTCGTAATCGTAGATTACCAGCAGTGTTATACTATTGATAGGCCTAATTTATATTATTAGTTAAAATATATAAAACTAGTGATACTAGAGATAAACAGAAATTAAAACTGCAGTGAGCAGAAACAACAAAAACGAAGACACAGGAACCCGGACAGTAAACAAACAGACAGGACACAGGAAAGAAGACAACCATGAGACCACAAGCAAAAAAAGTCAGGAAACCAGAGGAGGAGAAAACAAAGAAACCAAAAACAGAATCAAAATAACTCAGATAGCTGGAACAGAAGCCACACTGAGATCTCTCCCGGATGACAAAATCCTGGTCATTCTGGAAGCAATAATAGGAAAAAAATATATTGACAAAGTGCAAAAACATAAAAATGGAGTAACAATCACTGTAAGAATCACTAGAAACAAACACACCATTCTGGCAAATAAAAGAAAGACAGAAAACAAACAACCATCTTCAAGGTTACTTGGAATGATGAGTTTGTGGAGAACATGAGAGATAGTGAGCAAAACCCAAAAGAAGTAGATCCCCTATCAAAGAACCTAATAAAAACAATAACATAACTAAGCTAACCATATTAAATGAGGACCAAAGACTCTAGAGCTATCAAAGTAGTTCAGTGGAACTGTAGGGGTGCCAGGAAGAACCTGATGTCTCTTATGGGACAGTATAAGGAGGCAAAACCCATCTTTGCAATAAAAGAAACCCTCATGAACCCCAAACAGAAACTGAACTACCAAGGGTATATAACACTTAGAAATGATAGACCGGAGGGAAGAGGAGGGGGCGTGGCCTTTTTAATACATGAAGACTACAAAATATTAAATTGGGAACAATTCAACACAGAAAATATTGAAGGAATAAATGTAACAGTAGACAGTGAGCCAGATAACTTAAAAATAATAAACATTTATAGCCACAAGGGTAATATAACCGATAGGGACATTGCCACTATAAACATACAAATAAACCAAAGAACATTATTGGTAGGTGACTTTAATGCACACCATGAGGCATGGGGTAACAACAGTAATGATCCAGCAGGAAAAAGACTGTTGAACTACATTGAAAGTGCTGAGCTAATCATACTAAATGATGGCTCAGTGACAAGGGTTAACCCATGCAACAGTGGAGGAGATACAGCAATAGACATAAGTATTATAACACCAAACCTAGCCTCTGCTAAATGGGAAGTACTGAATGACTCCAGCTCAGACCACTTACCCATATAAATAAACCTAAATGACAAATATAGAACTAGTCCAAGAAGCTCGAAACCTACATTCAACCTAAAAAAAATAAGCAAACTGGGAATCCTTCAAATTGGAGCTAAGTAAACTAAGCATAGAACAAATTGAATCTAACAGTATAGATATATTTGCAGAAAAACTAACAAATGAGATTTTTAAAATAGCAATACAATTTATACCAAACAGGAATATGTCTGATCACTTAAAACCAACACAAAAAGGTAAAAATAGGAATCAGACCCATTAGCGAGTCCAGAGCCGTTAACTGAATTATAACGCGAACGATTGGACAACCGTTGTATAGGACAGGCCAGACTGTTTCACGTGTAGAGAGAGAGAAGGGACGGGTAATATATTTGTAGAACCAAGAGCGATAATTCATGAGTGCACTTTCTTAGGGGGAATTAATCTGAGGAAAGAGGAGATAAATCACAGTTACCCCCCCCCCCCCAATCCATTCATTCGTGAATGTAATTAAGCTACGGAACGAGAGAGATCAAAGAGACGATTTGCTCGCGGAACCACGTCTGCGGTCGGCATAAGTGTAAAATTTGACTTTCATTCAAAATTCGACCGCAGATTTCCCCAAGAATCTGACGCTGGTTAGCGATTTTATATCTATTTCATACATTTATCCCAGCCTTTAAAATCCATTATCTAGTACGCACATAATTTTTCACAACATCTACCTTCGATTTCTAGATCCATTGTACGATTGGAATTACTCAGTTTTTCGATTGGAGATCGTTTTAAATTTTTGTGTTGCGGTAAATATTATACTAGAAGTTCGAGTGATTTAATCGTTAAGTCCGTCATTAGATTTCACTAAGATTTTCTGTGTTGAGTGATTTAATGGTTAAAGTCCGTCATTATATTTTTCTAGGTTCTTTATGTTAATTGGCTAGCAAATTAAATAACATAAAGCTAATGCTTCCGGCTGTAACGAAAATTTAATTACTCGCTACCATCCAGAAAAAAGAGATAATTTAATTGACTAGTAAAAAGCACTATTCATTTTGAGTACTGACGAAATATATATTTATTTCTAATTCATTATGAGTAATTTTGTAAATGACTAGAATTTATTTCACGGTTTAATAGAACGATAAGACAAGCTATACACTTGTGTTTTCTAATCAAGGTTAATTACCGAGGGGATACATAAATTATACCTTTACGCGGGTTAGGGTAGAATTGTGATTGTGGTTAATGTTGTGTTTTTTTTTTTCTTTTTATAAATCTAGTACGGGTCACAACCCAAAACCTACCAGCGGCCTGCACCTTAATCTGAGAAAAGGGTCTAAGTCTAATCCAACCAATACAAGAAAAAACATTCTTATGTAAAATATATCGGGTCTTCGAGGTTGACCGAGTTGGTCTCTTGCTTCGCCTAGAGATAGATAGAGAGAGAGAGAGAGAGAGAGAGAGAGAGAGAGAGAGAGAGAGAGCTTACCAATATATGACACTAAGAATAACAGTAACTGGACATTTAGCTACCCAGATTTCTTTTCCATTTTTCATTTACATTCAGCCCGCTGTGGCGAAGTTATCAATAGTAATATTTCCCGATTACCGACCACTGTGTTGTGGTGAGGATTTATCCAGAAAAGACTTATCTACCTGACATTCTATTTAACTATCAAATATTTCAAGCTACTGTAAACTGTGACCATTAGATCTCAATTATTTTCATACTTTGACTAATTGCGGTGACATGAACAGATTCAATAAACAGTAACAAAGCAAGCGTTCCCCAAACAAGAGGAATAATCAGTAAATTTGAGGAACTGGGGCTTGTTTTGCCAAAAAAATGGGTGGGTTTGAAAAAAAATCGAAAAAAGGTGATTCGTCTTTGCCAAAAAAACCAACACTTGATTTGTGCATGTACCAAGGAGTTCTGTTCCAGACGTTGTAAATCAGTAATTAGGTAAGCGCGATTGAAAATGTGGCCACATGTTTGTCAGAGCGAGAGAAAGCAGGAATGAATAATTCTTATATTGTATAATCAATGTACTCACTTTGTTTTTTTCTTCTTATGTTTGCTAATACTGTTCATTTTAGAATAGATTAATTAGAAAACTCTGTTCTTGACAGTACGTTCAAATCCTATACCATAGTGCTAATGTTTTGACCTTTTGGTGGTTAATTAACTTCTTCTTGTCAGCTCGGATCTTGTTTTTTTACTCGTGAAATCTTTTTCTTTACCTTATCTCTCACGGAGTCACCACCTGTTCTAGTTCTATTCAGACGGGACCAGAATCGATCATAATTACCTATCAAAAATCTACGACAGTGACGCTGGCGTTATATATGTACAAAGAGGTCATATAATAACATACAATTTTCAAACTCCTATAATTACATAAAAAGGTCAATAACACAAGAGTCCGTAAGTGTATTTTACTTAACCCAAAGTGAGAGTAAATCATATACATAAAGACATACCTTGTATGAAAACCACAAATTTAGGCAAGAAATTGTAATAATGTTAACACATTAAATGAACGTAAATAATAGTTAATTACTTGTTAATATTCTTTTAGAATAATATCTAAACAAATAACTCACAACAAATTAAAACTGAGATTTATCAAATGTTAAATGTACTCTTCATTACTCTATGGTGCAGAAACATGGACATTGAACAAGCTATTAGAAGAAAGAATTGAGGCATTTGAGATGTGTATAGAAGAATTGGGCGCATGTCATAAAAAGGGAAGACGACAAATAAAGAGGTCCCTAAAACAGCTGGGAATAAAAAGAGCATTAATGAAGGAGATCAGAATTAGATAGCTAAAGTTTTTTTTTGCCATTTTAAAAAGACATAACACGTTGCTGATGAAGGAAGAGTTGAAGGCAAACATACAATAGGAAGGCAGAGCTATAAGTGGGAAGATAACATATATAATATTCTGCCTCTTCTTCTTCACATCTCATGTCTGCTGGAGTAGGTAATCATGTATTTTCACAACTTCCTGTCACCATTGCTATTTATCAGTCCAGTTTTTAAATTATGTCCTTGCTACGATGTCCAGTATCTTGTCTCTTTGTCGTCTTCTATCTCGTTGGGGGTCGGAGTGGCTAAGAAGTATGGTTTCCGTCTCGAATTCAGAAAGTTCCGGGTTCGATTCCCAGTAGAGGGAATATAATTTATGGAATTTTTTTTCCAAAACCAGTGGTCCTAATATGGGCGAAAAAAATAGAAAGTCACGTGCACAAGTTGCGCACGTTAAAAATCACACGGCAGATGGAAATAGAGTAGGCCATAAGTCCGCTGCCTTGGCAAAATTTAAAAAAATTAGAATCATACCTACCACAAAAATATTTCTAGAATGTCTGATTCCTATATAAAAACACTGGGATTCCCGCCGGTGCTACGGAGTTCGTGCACTGGGCTGAGATCCTTTTTGTGTAATCTAAGGGAGGAGATAGGAGCACTGATGGAGTTGTCTTTGTGCAGTGAAGATGATCCTTAAAGCCAAACCACATCAAAACCACATCAAAACCACGTCAAAACCACATCAAAACCACATCAAAACCACGTCTTCTATCTACTTTTCAGTAAACGCAAAATGCTACTTAAGGAGTTAGAGGAAAAAAAAAACAATACAGGTTTTTTTCTCATTTTTATTTACATACATAAATAAATATAGTAACACCAGACGGCGGAGCAAGCAAAGACATCAACAACAGAATGAACAAAGCAAGAACAGCCTTTTTTAGCCTTAACAACATCTGGAAGTCCTCTCAATACAGCACAAGCACAAAATTAAGATTATATCAGAGCTGTGAGCTTTCTGTGCTTCTCTATGGTGCGGAATGCTGGAGAGTTACAGAGAAGGAAATGTCGAAATTGTCCTCTTTTCACACAACATGCCTAAGAAAGATTCACCGAATCTTTTGGCCGAATACCATCACCAACCAAGATCTGCTTACTCGGAGCAAGCAAGAGAACATGCACACCATCATAGCTGGCAGACGCTGGAGCTGGGTTGGCCATGTCCTCAGAAGAGACCCCGATGCCATCACAAGAACAGCTATGCTATGGACCCCTGAAGGAAAACGAAAGAGAGGCCGACCAAAAACACCTTGGCGGAGGATTGTGGAGGCTGAGATGCAAAGAATGAACCAGAGTTGGGCCACTGTACGAAGGATGGCCACCGACCGACCAAAATGGAATCAATTTGTTGTTGCCCTACAAGACGCCACTAGGCGTGATGGCCACTGACTGCTCTGACGGTCGGCGGCCAAGGATCAAAGAAGAAGACATAAATAAATGCCGCATGTAGTTCCCAAAGAGATAACGGATGAATGGGTCTACTATACCTTCATGCATGTCGTACAAGTCCACTGATATGCAAACATCATATTGTGCAAGGGGCAGGCAACCTCCTCACGCAAAAGAAATTGTCACAAAGACCAATGCTGTAAAAGCACGTGACTGTTTGGTGCAGGCGTCCTACGAGGGGACCAGCTGGAGAGGTAGTTCTATGCTCCGTAGGGAGGGCAATGGAAAATAATAATAATAATGATGATGATGAAGATAATGATGATAATAATGATGATGATACGCAACTAAATGCAGACTTTTAAGTCAGGACAATTGATCAATAATAACAATACATACAATTCACATATTATTTATCCAAGCAAACAAATACACTATATATTTGTCATGCACGACTCACAACATACTTAATGACTAGATGTGTCTCACTCACATCTCATAAACAGCAGGATACTGACTATCACATCTCATAAACAGCAGGATACTGACTATCACATCTCATAAACAGCAGGATACTGACTATCACATCTCATAAACAGCAGGATACTGACCATCACATCTCACAAACAGCAGGATACTGACTACCACATCTCATAAACAGCAGGATACTGACTATCACATCTCATAAACAGCAGAATACTTACTATCACATCTCATAAACAGCAGAATACTTACTATCACATCTCATAAACAGCAGGATACTGACTATCACATTTCATAAACAGCAGGATACTGACAATTACATCTCATAAACAGCAGGATACTGACCAGTATTGTACATAAACCAATAGGGCTCACAGTTGATGGATCATAATCATCATCATCATCATCATCATCATCATCAATTTCTCTTTTCGCTGGTGGATTTGAGCTGAAATGATAATGGTGCGCCAGGGAAAATGCCAGGTACGTTAGCTCCGTTAAGATTGACGACCACTTGCCACCCCTATCGACACCTGGTATTAAAGTGCAAGATGTAGGTGTCTTCTCTGATTTAGAATGTTGCTGTGTGTGTTGCAGTAGAACAGTTCACAGGGTACACCACAGGCAACATGACGTGTAGAGTCATAGAAATGGTAACTTCGCTTTAGTTTTATACCATTTATTGCACGCCACAAAACAGTCATGATATTTATGTCATCATCAGCACAGTATAACGAATGCAGCATTCAAAATCATATTAACTGATAGTCATGTAGAATTCAATACTCCATAGTTGTATGGTAAACAGATATCATAAAGTTCTGGTTCGTGAAGCTTTATAAATAATACATATAACTTCTGCAACAGTGTCAGCTGCAGATCTTCCAATGTTCATAGACAATAATAATTATTCCCTTCCTGATGCTAGCAGATCAGATGTATACAATAAGTCCGTTTACTGTCTGCACGTGAATAGCATACATGGATTACAGGTCAGCTCGACCTTTATAACCTTCCTAAGTCTAACCATCTGACTTGGACGTGATCTCTGATATAACGAATCCTGGAACACAGACAATAGTCTTGTTGGTCTAGAGCGACCCATATATATATAACTAGTTCAGGTATAAAGATACCGGTGACTTAATCCTAGTCAAAGTACCTCTCCATTTTGAATCACACAGGCGAGCAAAAAGGCGACAAAATGACGAACCTCTAGATGATAGCATAAAGTTCGATACAAGAGGAATTACCTTCTTTCGGAAAATCAACCATGAACATATGCCTCCAGGCAGGCTTGAATAATACTGGGAAATAGTCTAGTTAGCTAACTAACTCACAAAGACAATGTATTTCCCTCAGAAAATCACAAGACGCAGGTCGCGTCTGCTCGCGACTTAGACCATTTCTAAACTGCCCGAGCTGGGCGGAACAACAAACGAAAACCAAGTCGAGACATGCGCAGAGCGACAATCTCTGAGTCGCCGTTCACAATAAGACGATTCTAAGAACATTCGAGATAAAAGTCTTACACAGTCGCGCCTTTTATGGTCATGAACAGAAGCGTTAAGAAAGGTTTCAGGCATCTACAACAGTTGACTGATACTACCAAATAAGGAGATATGGTCACGCTTCGTTCAAGAAATTATAGACCGAACGTGTCTCTATACAAGAGAAGGCAAACTCCTAAAAAATTGTAGTCTCGATAACTCGGATTATGTCCCTTTGACTGTAAAAAACATAATACACACTTCAGTCAAAAAAATGATCACACATACGAAAAATGATCATACAAAGGCTTTGAAAAAAGTAATTATTTGTGCGTAACATTACCGCACCCTCCCGGGAAAAAAAAAATGAAACATTTTTTTTTTTTAAATCCTGGAGCCGGAAAAATCTAGGCTCCTAACGCACGTATGATGCGCGGATATATACCTAACAAATTAGCTCAACGCATGGAGCGACACTGAGATCATATCTCAGATCCTTAGAGAAAAAATTTATCTAAGTATACGCTTATATATTCCAGGAAGGTGCCACCAACACACGCCACAATGATGGCAACATCATAATGAAAGTCAAATTATTCTCATACCAATATATGAAATTAAATATATTATTATGATATCATACAATGTGTTGCAAACAGCGGTGTAATATATTAATATACCGCACTATTTTATTACATTATATAAAGCAACAGTAATTAATAAGTAATACATGTGTTGATCTTCGTTGACATAAAACATTCAATAGAAGAAGATGTGGACATCATCCGCTCCCAATCTAGGACAGGACTTGATATACTCAAAGTTCCACAATGGACACAATCTCGCATCTTCAATGATGTGCTGCGAAAATATCAATAACACAAATCTTAAAGACAACTGGTAAATCTCTTAATACAATTATGCAAATATATTGTTTAAATGTGGCCGAGTGATCTTTTGGCCCGTATATCACTAACTAAGCCTTCTTAGATAATTACATGGTACAATGTTATAAATTCCCCTCAAAAAAGTGAGAAAAAAAAAATCTACTAACATGTCATTATAACATTGGACTGTATATCAGGAAATATATATATATGACAGAAGAATCATGCGGAATCGTGTGGGCATCTGGACAGAATGTCTGCCATCACATTATCCGAACCACGGATAGCTCGAACCGAGAAATGAAATGGTTGAAGAGCTATGGCATAACGAGTGGACCTCGAGCTCTTCAAGTTTTTGCTCTGAATAGCAGTAAGCGCTTTCTGGTCGGTTTCCACAATGAAATGTGCGCCTAGAAGAAATCTTTGTAACTTCAAAATAGACCATACCATAGCCAATAACTCACGGTCTAAAACCGAGTAATTCTTTTCTGCAGCATTTAATTTCCTAGAGATATACATCACCGGATGCAGAGTATCAGAATACTCCTGCATTAGTGCCGCCCCAATCCCAGTTGACGAGGCGTCACTTCGAAGAACAAAAGTCTTCTCAATAGTAGGTAACCTAAGAATAGGTGGAGATGAGAATAGGGCTTTAACCTGGTCCAATGAGGATTGACATTCTTTAGACCAGCGGATCAGATTAGGCGACCCTTTCTTCAATAAAGTAGAAAGCGGTGCCATAATGGAGGACAGATTCGGAATGAATCGTCCGTAGAATTGGATCAAACCTAATAGACTCCTTACTTGTTTCTTCGTCTTAGGGACCGAAATGTTAAGTATTTTTGAAACATTGTGGTCCTCTGTCTTTAAAAGACCATGACCAACACGATGACCTAGGAAAGAAATCTCACTAAATCCTATAAAGGCTTTAGAGGGTTTTGCAGTCAAGTTATACTCGCGAAGAGTGGACAGTAATTCGTATAAACCCAAATAGTGATCTTCCCAGGAATCACTGAATAGACAGATATCATCTAGGTATGCTATGACATCTGTACGATATGCGAGAATTCGCCGCATCATGCGTACGAATGTAGCAGGGGCGTTCATAAGACCAAAAGGCATGAAATTCCATTGGAATAAACCCCTAGGTGTAGAAAAAGCTGTAAAAGGTTTGGCACGTTCGGTTAGAGGAACTTGCCAATAACCTTTAGACAAATCTAGTTTGGTAAAGAATCTAGAATTAGAAAGTTTATTGAGTAGCTCTTCTAATGAAGGCATAGGTTCAGCATCGAACTTCGTAACTTGGTTCAATTTGCGATAATCTACGCAAATGCGAATGTTATTATCCTTCTTTCGAACAATAACCATAGACGAAGAGTATGCTGAAGTGGATGGTTCAATGATTTCCAAACGTATCATTTCATCCAATTCTTTTTCGACTTGAGACTGGAAATGGATAGGTATTGGATAAGGTCTGACTCTGATAGGATTATGATCAGTTAGCACAATGTCATGTTCAATGACATGTGTGTGTGTCCCGGGATGTCTGTAAGAACATCCTGAAATGTTTGCAACATCGAAGAAACTTGTCGATGTTCCTCAGCGGAAAGATTTGGAGAAACGGTCACGTTTTTCCAAGATTCCGTAGAATAAAGTGGGACCATAGAAAGAGGAAGATTGACATCAGAAAAAGTAGTTTCCTCATCCTGTATAACTGACAGAGATGAGTACTGACCATGAGGTACTTGAGAATTGTCCGTTGCCTGGAAAATAGGCTGCAAATAGTCTGGTCTTTCATGAAATTCCGTGAGCATATTTATGTGGAAAGTTTTATGCTTTCCATCAATATCGACAACATAGTCGACATCAGAAATTTTGGAGACTATTGCATATGGACCTTTCCATGCAATTAGAAGTCTGTTCTCCCTTGAAGGAAGTAGAACGAGAGCTTTGTCACCTGGACAAAGTTGTCGTAGACATCTATTCTTATTTGCAAACTGCCTTGCCTTTTCTTTAGCAAATTCGGAAGACGAAGTTGCTAGTTTGCATGCCTCGATGATCTTTTGCCTAAGAGCAATGACGTACTCATAAGAAGATTGAGTTTCATCGCTAATATTATCGGCAGTGATTAGATCGTGAAGTAAAGACATAGGGCCGCGCGGTTGCGCGCCAAAGACAAGTTCAAAAGGGGAAAACCCCGTATGTTCATTGGGGACCTCTCTATACGCAAAGAGAGCCGCGGGTAAGACCCTGTCCCAATCCTGAGGATGATCCTCAGTTATTTTACCAAGTAAAGTTTTCAGAGTCCTATTTAAACGTTCGACCAACCCATTAGACATTGGGTGATAGATACTGCTGAGAGACCTTTTAATGTGTAGCATAGACATTACCTGTGACATAGTGTCTGATATAAGTTGAGTGCCATGGTCTGACAATATTTTCTCCGGGAAAACCCAAGCGAGAAAATATCAGCCAAAGAGCGTCTGCGATGTCAGCAGTTGAGATGCTCTTGAGAGGTATTGCCTCTGGCCAACGTGTGCACATATCGACACATGTAAGGATAAATTGATGTCCTCTAGCCGACTTAATTCTAAAAGGACCGATAATATCTATTGCCATTTTTTTGAAAAGGGCGAATAGGAATGTCAGCAGCCTGGATAGGCGCAGCATGTCGTGGTCCTTTAGATTTGACCTCCTGACATACTTTGCAAGAGCGACAGTACATTCGTATGTCCTTGCTCACAAATGGCCAAAAGAAAGCCGCAAGAACTCTCGACTTTGTACGGGAAAAACCCATATGTCCAGCACATTGCGAGTCATGAGCATGTTGCAATATTTGCAATCTCATGCTCTTAGGCACAAGAATTTGTGAATGAGTGGACGTAGTCGAGTCTTGTACCATACGTACAAGTACGCCGTTCTTCATAGAAATCCAAGATTTTCTATTAGTATTTTGATTAGGATCACCTTTTTTTGCTAGAATGAAGAATTTTTGTAAAGAAGGATCTTCTTCTTGCAATTTGATAAATGAGTCACGTGTAATAGTCAAGTGACTATCTTGGTCATTTACTTCATCATTATTAGTTAATGAAGTTTGAGGTGGATCCAGAGCATGTGCTCTTGTGACCACCGCATTGGTAGCTTCAATGTTTTGCTCTTCCCAAACAGCAATCTGCTGTGGGGTACATTCCCTAACTCCGTGAATACGACCAATAATAAGGTCCGCAATAGGGTTTGGAAGTAGACACGCGTGGACCTCTCCCGTGAAGAAAGGAGTAGCAATGTGTATTATAGCAGTAGGATACTTTTCCAACGTGCCACCAAATGTGACACATTTGATGACCTTTCCTGTAGCACAGGATGGATCTACAAGAGATTGCCTAACCCCGACAGTAGTACATCCAGAGTCAAACAACACTGAGACTGGATTACTATTTACAAGCCCCTTATGTAATATAAGAGAACCTCTCCCATCATGAGCAACATTAGCAGGAAGAGCGGGCAAAGGATGACCACAGCTTAAAGTAGTAACGGTCTTCTGGTCAAATAAAGTACTGCATTGGATACATTTATTTGCTCTACCAAAATCAAAAGATGAGCATCCGATAGCATTATGGTCTTTATTATCATTAACCTGTTTATCTACTCCCTGAGATTCTTGTTGAACAGAGTTTGTCTGTTGATATTTTTTTCTCTTATGTTGCGATCTACCGCGACCATTATTGCCTCTGCAATTATCATTAAAGTCCCTACTGTAATTTTTATCCTGGTTTGAGTTCCAGTTTCCATAACTGTCATTACCATCTCTATACTGTTGAGAACCTCTATTATCCTGGTATTGAGGTCTCTGAGAAAAATATTTCCTCTATACCGATTACCTTTGTGAAAATTTCTAAAGTTAACCGGAGTAGAATAACGTGTAGTATTAGGATGTCTCCAGTTCTGGGAAGAAGAATCACCCTGGAATTGATTACTATGATTCTGGGCATAATTACGGTTACTCTTTTTATTGAAATTTTGCTGGCTACCCTGAAATTTACGCATAAAATTTGGGCCATAAGGTGCTGCCGAAGCAACTGGCAGACCTTCTTTTACTTTAGAGTTGCTAATGGTTATGTGAGGATGCGCAGTAACATACTGGCTACAGTATTCTTCCATTTCTTTTATGTTTTTAGGCTAACGCTCATGAAGAAAAGAAAGAAAAGCTTCATTAACAGAAGACATAACCTTGTCTCTAAGTAGTAAGTCCATAAGAGCTTCAAATGTACTCTCTGTTTTAGACAACTCAACCCATCGTAAAAAAGTAAGACGGATGCCTGAGATGAATTCAGAGAATTCAACTCCAGTTTCTGGTAACATGTTTTTAAATTTAAGACGATATCCGTCCTCGTTAAGTTGGTACTTCTTTAACAATGCCGCCCTGACAACCTCATAGTTGTTCTTGTCAGGCACATCTACCATACCCAACAAAGTCAAAGCATCACCTCTAAGTATCTTGGACAGATGATAAACATATAATTTTTTATCTATATTATGCACCTTACATGCACTTTCAAATCTATCTAGATAAAATGTTATATCATCAATTGAAGCATTGAATGCTGGTAAATTAAGCTTGAAATCAACAGCATTAGACTTATTAGCAGATGATATCTTATTAGCATCATTAGCATTACTAGATAACTTCAACTTTTCTAACTCCAAAGCTAAGAGTTTTTTCTTCATGCTCCATTTTTGCTTTTCTCTCATCAGCTTCTCTTTGTAACCTTCTTTCTTCAGCCTCAGCCTGTAACTTTCTTTCTTCAGCCTCAGCCTGTTTTTCTAATCTTTTATTTTCAGCCTCTATTTCAAGTCTCTTATTTTCAGCTTCTTTTTTCAAGTCTCTTATTTTCAGCTTCTTTTTCAAGTCTCTTATTTTCAGCTTCTTTTTCAAGTCTCTTATTTTCAACCTCAGCCTGAAGTCTCTTCTCCTGTGATTCTGCTTCTCTTTTTTGTTTTTCCATTTCCATTTGTAATCTCTTTTCATCTACCTGCATCTGCAGTTTTAAATTTTCAGCATCTATTCTCTTTTGTTCAGTTAGTTCTTTCATTTTCTTTTCCTCCGACTTCAATGCCTTGGCATATTGAACAGTCGCAAATTCTTCTAATTTATCACCTGTCTTCCCAAGGGCTTTACCCTGCTCAATAAAGTACTCAAATGTAGACATGATGTCTAAAATGTGAGTACAGAACCTGAAATAATTAATTATCTTATTTCAATCTTAATAGCAACAAGACTTAATAAAGTGCTTGTATAATCAATATGTTTACCCCAATCTCTGTGGGAAACAAGACTTGACACCAACTTGTATTATCAAATGTATAATAATATCACAAGTCACCTCTTAATTATCAGTGCACTACACAAATCAGTGCATAACCATCAGTTATTTATCATAACTGCACTACAATAGTGCATAAGCAAAAAACCACCAGTTAGTTATGATAAGTGCACTATAGATCAATAGTGCATGAGCATATATGTAACAATAGTGAAAGCTAACTATGCAAGAACTATGCAAACAATAACAAGACAATGTAAACAATAACAAAGGTCACCAACAATGTAAACAATAACAAAGATCAAAGTCAAATGTAAACAACAACAAAGATCAAAGTCAATGTAAACAACAACAAAGATCAGAGTCAATGTAAACAATAACAAAGATCAACAATATGAAAACATTCGCATAAGTCAAATAAATAAACAGCGAAACTAAAAAGAAATGTGATGACAAAATGCGAAGATATGACAAACAAATGACGCTACAGTGTATACACAAAAATATACTTAAAGAACTGAATAATAGATAGGAGAGACCTACAAATACAAACAATCGAAATCGAAACTAAAAAACACAAAGAAAGAGAGAAAAGAAAAAGAAAAAAATATATACAAGAAACAAAAATAAAGCACAACTCGTCACAACTAAACAGATATAGCAACGATTGTCGCTAGCAAATTTCACAGTAGGAAATTCGCACAGTCCCTAACGAAAACGCTAACAGTAGAACCTCTGTGACGTGGTATCTTCTACTGAAAGACACCGCCCAACCGAGAAAACCCGCTGAATATAAACATATAAATATACAAATACAAATAACATATAACATATAAACATGTAAATAGTGTGAAAATGTGATAGACAGAAGGCTCAGTTAGAACATAAGGGCACAGTTCACAAACAAAACAGGCCACTTAACTTCTATATGTCCCAAACGTCAGCACGGTGCAGAACAGGATGTCGTCAGCATTCTGAGGATAAAGATCCAACGTTGATTAACATCTGCTCCCATAGACAGCCATGACGAGGGAAATGAGCTTCTGACAGGAAACAGCTTCTGAACTTGACCTTCTGAATTCTACAAATTGACTTCTGAGACCGGAACAGTTGTTACGGCACTTGTCCTTCTTCTTAACAGATCAGGAAATCCATTCGCTCGGTACTTGTCCTTCTAGTTGTAGACAAACTTCAATACTGCCGAGCAGCGCCGGGTAGTTTCAAAATATCAACAACTGTCAGTAATGCCGCGTCTTTCAAAAAAAATTTCATCAAAGGTGATGAATAGAAACTGCAACGTTGTCTTGTAGTCTGCTGATGATGTCTGGGTTTGTTGACCCCCTTGATAGCTGGTATCAGAGTAAACCAACATATGGCCACCAAAAATGATAAGGGTGGATTTGAGCTGAAATGATAATGGTGCGCCAGGGAAAATGCCAGGTACGTTAGCTCCGTTAAGATTGACGACCACTTGCCACCCCTATCGACACCTGGTATTAAAGTGCAAGATGTAGGTGTCTTCTCTGATTTAGAATGTTGCTGTGTGTGTTGCAGTAGAACAGTTCACAGGGTACACCACAGGCAACATGACGTGTAGAGTCATAGAAATGGTAACTTCGCTTTAGTTTTATACCATTTATTGCACGCCACAAAACAGTCATGATATTTATGTCATCATCAGCACAGTATAACGAATGCAGCATTCAAAATCATATTAACTGATAGTCATGTAGAATTCAATACTCCATAGTTGTATGGTAAACAGATATCATAAAGTTCTGGTTCGTGAAGCTTTATAAATAATACATATAACTTCTGCAACAGTGTCAGCTGCAGATCTTCCATGTTCATAGACAATAATAATTATTCCCTTCCTGATGCTAGCAGATCAGATGTATACAATAAGTCCGTTTACTGTCTGCACGTGAATAGCATACATGGATTACAGGTCAGCTCGACCTTTATAACCTTCCTAAGTCTAACCATCTGACTTGGACGTGATCTCTGATATAACGAATCCTGGAACCCAGACAATAGTCTTGTTGGTCTAGAGCGACCCATATATATATAACTAGTTCAGGTATAAAGATACCGGTGACTTAATCCTAGTCAAAGTACCTCTCCATTTTGAATCACACAGGCGAGCAAAAAGGCGACAAAATGACGAACCTCTAGATGATAGCATAAAGTTCGATACAAGAGGAATTACCTTCTTTCGGAAAATCAACCATGAACATATGCCTCCAGGCAGGCTTGAATAATACTGGGAAATAGTCTAGTTAGCTAACTAACTCACAAAGACAATGTATTTCCCTCAGAAAATCACAAGACGCAGGTCGCGTCTGCTCGCGACTTAGACCATTTCTAAACTGCCCGAGCTGGGCGGAACAACAAACGAAAACCCAGTCGAGACATGCGCAGAGCGACAATCTCTGAGTCGCCGTTCACAATAAGACGATTCTAAGAACATTCGAGATAAAAGTCTTACACAGTCGCGCCTTTTATGGTCATGAACAGAAGCGTTAAGAAAGGTTTCAGGCATCTACAACAGTTGACTGATACTACCAAATAAGGAGATATGGTCACGCTTCGTTCAAGAAATTATAGACCGAACGTGTCTCTATACAAGAGAAGGCAAACTCCTAAAAAATTGTAGTCTCGATAACTCGGATTATGTCCCTTTGACTGTAAAAAACATAATACACACTTCAGTCAAAAAATGATCATACATACGAAAAATGATCATACAAAGGCTTTGAAAAAAGTAATTATTTGTGCGTAACACTTGTACGACATGCCTGACGGATCAGTGGTCTTATTCTTCCTGTGTCTCATACGAGATCACCCCGTGGCTGATTATTGAAAAGATAAATGTAGTCCCACAGCATATACTGCCGTACGGAAGTGAAGGGTGTGAGACGTCACTATACTAGGTCCAGCTTAATGAGGTGGGGTGACCACTTGCCTTCACTAACTCAAGAGTATACAATCGGAATGCCTGATTATAATGTATCTAATTATACCCTAGTCGATAATACCTCGACCCAATTAGTCTTGGGGGTTTCCGAAGAAACAAGGAAATGTATGACAACTACACCCTCAGGCATGTCGTACAAGACAACTAATATGAGGTTGGGCATGAGGCTTGCAGTCTCATCATGTAAGACAAATCGCTAGAGAAACCACCGTTGCGAAGGCATGTGAATACTCTGTGCAGGCTTCCTGCAAGGGGACCAGCTACAATAGCGACTTCATCCTCCGTCAGGAACGAAAAGGAAAATGCTAATTAACATCAAATGGCAGCCTTGTATAGTTCTCCGGGGTCTGTGAGGGAATAAGGAAAGCATAAGAATAATCCTTCCTAAGGCATGTATTTAGAGACGTCTAATTTGAGACCATGTATGTGCCTGGTAACATCAGCGTGTAACATAAATGGTTACAGAAACCCCACAGAGATAACACACGTAAGAGCTATTATGCAAGCTTCCTGTAAGAAAGGTAGCTGCAGGGGCGGATCCCAGCGGCTCCAGGCGACAAAAACAAAAGATGATAACGAATATGAAAAGATCAACTATTGGTTAATGCAGTTTTGGTTTTTATAATGTACGAGTAAAAAACACATCATTTTAAATGCTTAAAACCCACTTTCATATTAATGCTTGTCACGGGCGATATTTTTCTCTTGCTCTCTCGATTTATTTTTCTCTCATTCTTTTTTTTTTTTTTCTCTATTTCAACCTACCTTTTAATAGTAAAAGTTTGTGTTCATTAAATCTTCCCTGCACACATATTCCAGTTGCTGTCACCCGAAAATTGGATGATAGTATCAATTTCCCTCTCCTGTGCAAATCGGTTGCCTAGAGCAGCTTGATAGCATCCTTCAGTCATTAATTGGACTGAAATAGATATGGTGACTATCGTCGTGGTAGTAGAGATGTAATGAGTTTTTACGTGGTAAAATAAGGTATCTTCCAGACCGAATTCACATGAAAGGAGTGTCCAGGAGTTAATTTAAGATGGGAAATGGTCTAGGAAAATGGGTGTGGGTTCCCATAAACCTGTTTCTAATAAAATGGGATTTCACTGCTTCTCAGTATTTAAGATTTTCACTAACCATTCTCCGGCACTGCAATCCAATAACTTTGGTCATGAAAGCAGCGTAGCGCGTAAGACTTCATTCTGACAAAAGCTTCGCTTTGTGTGCAAACGTACAGCCGAGTGGGTGAGTGAGATAAAAAAAAAATATATATATATATATATTTATTTATTTATACTGATTACATTCTTTTACACAACCTACAAAAGCCAGATCCAAACCTCAGAAATGAGGGATCTGAGGAAGGTGATTGAAGTAACAAGAAGAGACATGGTCCGCAACAAGACGATACGTCAAGGCCTAAAATCCCACCCCCTGCAGACCCACGTAGAACATCTTAGATGGTTTGGCCATGTCTGCAGAATGGGAGAAGATCGGCTACCACGACACGCATGGGAAACTAAGAGCCAGGGATCCAGACCTCCAAGACGACCCAGAGTCCGCTGGGAGGACTACATTAGGCAATCTTTGAAGGACAGAGGACTAGAATGGAACCAGGCCAGGAGGAAGACAGTCTGGCGCTCTCTCTTCCAAACCTCTACACCTCACGGTAGAAGGGGAACGACTAAGTAAGTAAGTACATTCTTTTACATGTATGTAATATCATTATAGGTTTTTTTTTTTATGAGTTTAACCAACTAGTAAGACTGAAATGTGTGTTCATTTGATGGACACATATCTGCATTGAGTGTCATAGCAGACTAGTTTCTATTTTGATGAATTATCTCCCCTTGATGTCATTGTTAACTATAATCTCATACATAAGTTATATTCCCTGGGTTTTTTGCCATTGAATGGAAGTTAAAGCATATACAGGGTATCCATAAAAGATTGTACCCTTTTCAAAAAATTTATTCTATGCCCCATGATGTGGTACGAGGATGCTTTCTATCACAAAAGTAAGATAATCTCTGCAAGTTTTTAAGCATACCTTACAAAGACTCAATAAAAAACAGTGCGCATGCGCACGATGGGTATTTCAAGTGAAACTTTCGCAGTTGAGTTGCAATCGGTAATTGTTACATGTCTCTCCACACACTGGTCAAGTAGGTGAAAAAAAAGAAAGAAAGAGGTACATTTTTTATGGACAACCTGTATGCTTAAAAACTTGCATAGATTATCTTACTATTATATATAGAGCGTGAACTAATTACTTATTAATTTTATTTGTGAAATAAAAATTGTTTCTTGTAAGTTATCAGAACCCCTGGAAGATCTTGGATGGGGATACTTTTGAAATTGTACGCCATTACGACCTCTTTATAACACTTAACTTTTAATTTTGCGTAGCAATTCTAAATCTAGGGACATTTTCTGTTATTAGTTTTTTGTTTTTTTTTTAATCAGTGCATTTGTCCTTCTTCAGTTATTTGTTATATTTTGCTAGTTTTCCCCCATTTTGTTGTTCTCATGTGCTATTTAGCTGATCAAGATGTTTTCGCCGAAATATCGATTCTGAACCACAATAACAACAACAATAATTTAACTATACATTTCGAGTATTTGGATATTAACTCATTGCAAAGCAAACATCACAGACGTGGTGTAAAAATAATAATTTTTTAGATAAATCAAAAGAAAAGGTAATACATAGATTGTCGTATAATATTAATACGGTAAAAATAATTCTGACGTTTGCTGCGACATCTATTTTTAACGTTTGCTGCGACATTTATTTTTAACGTTTGCTGCAATATATATTTTTAAATGTTTGCTTCAATATCTATCTTAATGGGCTGCTATAATATCTAGTTTTATTGCTGGCAACAATATCTTTTTTTTCCTACTACAATATCTAAATTTTATTGCTTGCTACAATATCTATTTTCATTGTTTGCTACAATATCTATTTTCATTGTTTGCTACAATATCTATTTTTATTGTTTGCTACAATATCTATTTTTATTGTTTGCTACAAAATATATTTTTATTGCTTGCTATAATATCTATTTTAACGTTTGCTACAATATCTATTTTTAACATCTGCTGCAATATTTATTTTCTAGTCTGTCTCCAGCTATCTTCTCCATGCGTTAAAAATAAAACTCTCTCTATTTCTGTTAGTCTTGGCATTCCAAAAGCAGGACTACATTGTAATATTAGAACATGTTTTTCTCAATGTGTGTCTTCTTAATCTCCTCACATCCTGTTCCACTGACGTTGTCAGGTTCATTCTACCATGGCAATATGACTGAAGTAAAATAAAGTGCATCTCCCCACTACACTTAGAGCGAAATGTGGAATACACTTTACTTCACATTTTATCTTTACCTTACTCTTATTCAGTGTTTCCCAAACTTGCACTCAGAGTGTAGTCTGATCGACGCAAACCTCTTTGGTGAAGATAATTTAGGGGTAGTTTTTAAAATACTATTGGATCTTCACTTACGCATATATAATATATTATCTCTCTCTCTCTCTCTCTCTATATATATATATATATATATATATATATATATATATATATATATATATATATATATATATATATATATATATATATATCTTTCTTCTTCTTTGATCCTTAGCCGCCGACCGTCAAAGCAGTCAGTGGCCATCACGCCTAGTGGCGTCTTGTAGGGCAACAACAAATTGATTCCACTTTGCTCGGTCGGTGGCCATCCTTCGTACAGTGCCCCAACTCTGGTTCCATGTCAGTGGCTTCCTTTCGGCTTTCACCACTGACAGTCATACGAGCCACAGACTCCGAATGTCCATCCCGCAGCAAAGTTTGTTCATTTATTATTGTTTCCGTAACTTCATTTTTTTTTTACACAGACAGGGGTTCTCTCTCTCTCTCTCTCTCTCTCTCTCTCTATATATATATATATATATATCTTTATAAATATATATTTATATATATATATATATATATGTGTGTGTGTGTGTGTGTGTGTGTGTGTATGTGTGTGTGGGTGTGGTGTGTGTGTGACCGTGTGGCCAGAAAGATGTAATTTTAGACGGCGTAATTAATTTTCTATCTGGTCTACGGTGTATATTTGCGCTCATTTGGCATTCTCACACTGGAGTGGGCAATCTAAATGAAACACACCGTTGCCATCTTTGAAACTTGTGAGACGCAGAAGATGTAATGAGAGACAGCCCTTGGTTTTAGACATCTCGGCGCGGTCTGACACCAGAGGAACACACCTTGGGTCTGCACAAAACAGTGAGGTGTGACTCCAGGCAAGAGATATCGTGGGAATGTAACCACTAGTGGGCGGAACTTGAATTGTGGGCGTCTAGGAAGATAATCTTTACTAAGACGTGATCTCAAGTCATCCATACTGAGCATAGGACTCCTGATTTGCTCACCAGGGGGATGGGTGGAGCTTTCCCTGATATTTGGACGTGGCTATCATAGGGTACCGGGGAGTATAGGTAAGATTTAAACAAAAAGAGTTGAAGGCTTTAGTCAGAGCTGAGAAGTAGCCAGATCGTCTTCTTGTGCAAAACGCGCCCTCGTACGATAACCAAGTGAGATTTGGGCTTTTGCATAGTTGCGTCTGTGCTAAGAGAACTAACGACATAGAGGTATGCTTGCATATGAGTACATTTTTATAATACTTTAGACTTGTAGTAATATTAGACGTTTCAAGTTTAGGTTTTATTGTTTTTTTTAGAGTTTGTCTATCTATAACACTTTAATAGAAGCTGATTGGCGATTTACGTGTTTTTAAGTGTAATTTCCCGTATATCTCATCGCTATTTTCAACCGTGAGACTGTGTGTTAAATGTGAAAAGTATTAAGTGCATTTATAAGAGGAATTCTAGTGCCGCACTGCGCTGTATACAAGTGTGTACGTATTACCATTATTATTATTTGTGTAGTGTTAAGTAATAGCTATATTGCATTCTTGTGAGCCGTAAGTGTGGTTAATTTTACATCAGTGATTTTTGTGAGAGAAAGATTACCGTACCCTCTAGCTCCGTAAGTCTTCTTCTTCTTCTTCCATCCTTAGCCACCAACCGGCAAAGCAGTATGTGGCCAGTACGCCTAGTGGCGTCTTAGGGCAACAACAAATTGATCAATCTATCGCTGTTTCCACCACGCCTAGTGGCGTCTTTGTGGAACAAAAACAGACCGAACAATCTATCATTGTTTCTGTAATCAGATTATTTGGCAAGCAGGTGATCAGCCCGCTGTGCGAAGTTTTTGCGGGATGGGGTAAACAGCCCCATGCCCATACCCTCCTTAGTCGCTTTTTACGACATGCGTGGTAGGGTGCAGTGTTACTATTCTTTGCTCCCCTTTCGGGCCCCGGTAACACACGGGTGAGCTCCGTAAGTAGCCTATGCGTATTACATTTAGTATAGAGCTGTAAGAATAGAGTATATATACATTTATATCTGCTCGTTCTTTAGAGCAGCTAGGCCTCTAAGATACTGATCAAATGTGGTCATTTAGACCAGTGAGTTGTGTATAATATTTCATCATAAATAGAAGTGCTTCAATTAAGTTTTCTCTCGCGTGATGATATAGTTAGTATTTAGTATGAGTGTGAAGGCATTATTGTTGACTTAAATATGTCTATTGTATGATTACACATATACGCAGACCTGCATGAACACACACACACAATGGTCATTTAAGTGCACGTACTTGCATATTTTCACACATATGATGTATTATTACGTAGATGATGTTTGTCCATTAGTACGATGCTAGTTTATTTTATTTCAGAGAGTCCAGCAGTCTGTGCTGGGTTATATGGTGTTACGTAGAGAATACATAAATAGCTTGGTTATATGGTGTTGTATAGGAATTACCTACAAAAAATAAACTTGTGGACAACATTGTTTCTGTATGATTCATATGCTACCTGATAGGGTTTCATTAATAAAAGTGGGACCCCTCTCATCAAGAGAGTTTTTCTGTGACTGCGGAACGTGTGTGAAAGTAGGCCAGAGAGAGTGACGACAACATTACACATGAATTCTTATTCTTCACACATCGTCTTCGCACTGTCATATATATTTATATATATATATATATCTACAGTTTTACAATGTATGCTACATATGTGTAAAAATGATAATTTGAAAACACAACTGAAATATCGTAATTAATAATAAAGATCAACAAACATTCTGGCAGGACAATGGATATAACAATCAATACCTTTTAACTCACAAAGGAACATAGGCCTTTAACAAACATATTCAAGTCTTCCTGTCACGTACCATCAGCTTACTTTCTTTCTTCGTCTTCATCATTTTCACTTCTATCTCCAGTTCCTTTCTCCATGGAGATATCTATATATGGTCGATTCATACCAATCTGAATTTATTAAATTTCACTAGGGACGAAATCACATCTTTAAATCTTACTCGCTTGTTACTGATATTGTAAATAAACGTACGTGTATTTCTTCAGCACACTATTTTCATAAATTACATTTCAATAAACCCCTTTTCTGCAGCTACAGCAATGTGGGAAAAAAAGTAAAATTTTTGAAATAGTGCCTTGTAAGTCTTGAACTTATTTTGCGAAACTTTGGGGATATGAGTACCTCACTTTGAGAAACACTGTTCGTATTTACCCTTCATCGATGATCATAATATTCTAGAACACATCATGTGATCTGCGCGTCATTAGACCTACATTACGATTCATTCCTTCCTCTGAAATGCTTCGGCTGCTTTCACTACCAAATGTTTATGTCTTATTAGAAGTCATTAATATCTATTTATTCACCTCACTGTCTCTCCATCTATGGTTTATCAATCTATCTTTTAAATGTGCATTCGTCAACTGTTGCATAGAATCATTGATTCCAAGAATACTTATGAAGTCAAACAATTCAACAGTATAACGAAGATCAGGAGTAGTGGTCCAGCCAGAGAAAACGATCATCATTTAATAATTGCGCTGTTTCCTTGTTACAGCCGTCGTAGAACTGTTGCAATGCTTTCACAGTTTCTGGAAGAATGACGCCATTTTTGTTTTTGGTAACATGGCGTCGTGTTTGGTTGAGAATTTCGGCCATTTTGAATTCAGGCAAGGGTGCTGGAAGAGGGGAAAAGAATTGTTATATTTTACCAACATTAGGGATATGTAATAGTTATACTGTACAATATTAAGGTATGTTCCTATCCACTTGGGGGTGGAGTAGAGTCTTTGTCAGCTCTGGTTCGCTGACCCTGACGCAAGCAGTCTAGCTCATTCCAGTGTCTTCATTCCATTTCAAGCATTTGCTCATTCAAGATCTCAATCATTCACTTATAAATTTACTCACTCACGCAAGTCTGTGATTAAAGCAAGTACTCACGTAAGTCTAAAAAGTTAAAAACCCTGGCCAGTGTTTCTGTCATATTATTATCATACTCATCAGTCCTCGTGATAAGAAATGCGCTCCGAGGGAACACGTTAAACCATTCTTGTAAGAACACAGAGTAACATCCCAGGTGTATCCGTGCCTAGGGAGATAGACAATCAGATGTCTTTCATTTATGTAACAACTTATTATATTTTGTAAAGATAATAGTTTGCTTAGTTTCTATGAGATAGACCACTTTCGGCAATAAACAAGAGTCCTTTAGTTATATCTAGACGTGATTCTACAGGCTGATAGAAAAGTCACCTCCTATATTTACAACTGTATATCTTCACTTGTATTTATTGGATATATGAAGCAAATTTCAAAACAAGATGCAGTACTTACCATTTAACAAATAAGCTTTAGTTTGCTTTTCTTGTTATCCCCAGGAATAAAGTAAAGTATAAATTGGTAAATAAACTGACGTTAAAAGAGAAATTTCCTTCACAAGGGCAGTTGTTGTGTCAGACTCTCAGTCCATACCTCGGAAGATCCGAAATGGATGACTACGGCATGGATGGAAAGCCTCCATAGAAGCATCGAATCTTCAAGAACTGGTGTGGATCTACTGTCCTGGTTATGCAGGGGTACGCGGCAATGAAAGAGCTGATATACTAGCTTCAAGAGTACCTGTAGTAGGTGCATTGGATATGGATAAGGGAGAAATACTGAGGACAGTTAATTATCGCCTATTAGAGAATGAGACTGCAATCGATTAAAATCATCAAATGTTATACTTCAATTCCTAAATAACCGGGAAAGCAATGCCGCGCAATGGAAGAGCTGATACATTAGTTTCTAGAGCACCTATTGTAGGTTCATTGGCTATGACAAGGAAGAGATTCTGTGGACAGTAAATGATCGCCTATAACAGAATGGCAATGCAACCGATGAATCATCAAGGCTAAGATTGCTGGAGTTTGGCTTAGACGCAAGACTGGCAGGGATGAACGTATGAGAGGATGCATGCGGCGTATATATAACCAAGCGCGCAACAATAACAATTACCATTCATACCCTTCGACGTTTGCTGAGGGAGACTGAGCACCTAACTGTTTGCCCGGAGTGCAGGGATGTAGATTACGAACAACAATAGCAATAACAATAAAAGTGACAAGAAAAATTGACTACCCGCTGTAAAATTATGCGTAGAACAGACCGGATCTGACACTGGGGTCAAATGTTAACGTGGCATTTCATTTATGTAATGAAATAACACTTAATTATCGTTTTTGTAATGTTTGTTTCATACAGATTAGTTAAATAGGAATGAAGAAATAACAGTTTAATAATAGACAGTGACTTTTCAATTATAATAATAATAGCCCCTTCAGTCGTAAATGACTATGTGAAAAAGCTGGAGTGACCTCTTCATGGCGCGAGCTTGGGCACAATTATTGGAGATCACACCGTTGCCCATGTAGCATGCCCCCCCCCCCCCCCCCCCCCCCCCCACCCTTTCCACGCAGCCTGTAGATCCAAAGGAACGGCAGTAGCCGATACAGTTTTGTACCAGCCACGTCGCAGGAGTTGTCAGAATATTGTCGAATCAACATTAGACTACCTTAGGCGACTCCGGATTTATCCTCAAGGTTTACTCCCGAAGTCTTTTCCGCAAATGGATATTCCCGCAAGGCAGCGGTGGTTTGAATCCAGAGTTTTACCTTCTCTTAGATAGTCTACCAACCAAGGATCACTGGCCCTATCTGCCCGAAGCTGATGATTTTAAGGCGTTAGTGACTCGCCCTCGCCCCTTCTCCCGTCAGTAAAAACAGTTCCACCGGACTCAAACTGAGCCACACGTGAAGGCCGATAGCTGGGCTTGGCTGTCAAAAGCTATTTGAGGCACGTGCTATAGAAGCATTTATCTGCAGTAAGAGCTTATCCTCACTACAACTCCCGGCTATGACAACCTTTGGAACCAACTTTTCAATCACCCTGTACATAACTAACTAACGAAGACTCTGTAGTCGTAACGTACTCTCTTTCATTGTCCTTTATATGTAAGATTTACACTACCAATTATTATAGTTCGCCTTGAAAATTAACATAGCATTACTGTAATCCTGCTCATTTTTGATTGAGCTAAATCATCATAATCATCTTCCGTTGCTCTCCTTAAGGAGCATCAAGCCACAGCTGTAGCTGTTTCCTTGGAAACAGCCTGCACAAACCATAACATGCTCTTACAGCAGTGGTTTCTGTTGCAATTCGTTTGCCATACACAACCCTCATTAGTGGCCTTGTACGAGATGCTTCAAGGTGCTGAAGCCCTATTCTGTCTTTGTCTTCCCCCCCCCCACCCCCGGGGAACTACACGTAGTATCGAGCTACATAATTTTAGCACAAGCTAAAAATTATTAATGTCAAATTCCATAATTATAGATGGTTCATTAAGCGTAAAAGTTGTTATGTTCAGCGTCAGCCACAATTAGAATCTATTTATTGCATTTAAAGCTCTGGATTGGCTTAGCGGTTAGAGCTCTTTCCTCTCGCTGCAAAGTTGCGGGGTTCCGGGTTCGAAACCTAGTAGCGTCCCGCTCTAGTCTACACCAAATATAAATGCGTTCCTGACTTTGCTCTTGAGTTTATGGAAGGCAGAGAAAATGGAAACTAATAACACACCTCTCGAAGCTAAACCTAGAAAAGTGAAATCTCTAACACTTCACTCCCGTACGGCAGTATTAGCTATGAGACTACTTTTACCTTTTATATTAGAAATGAAATATTATACTTTCAGTCCTAATATAACCGGGAATACAGTGCCGCATATCGCACTGATCCTCCAACTCAACCAGAGCTACAGTGTTGAATATCACCCGGTTCCTCTGGAATACAAGCACTGAAGCTCTTCCAATTGTTAATATAACTACAACGCTGAATACTTGTCTGTTCTCGGAATTATAACTAAATATAATGTTAACTTCTCAGTAACTTCTTACCGGTAATTCATGGTACAGCTTGTCGCTAAAATAGCAGATCCGTCTGGAGTAGTTACTAAGACAATCGTTCATCATCTCAATAGCCTGCAGACTGTGGTTGTGAAACTCTAAAGGATTCTGTCCATACTCGAGAAAGATGTAGTCAGAATATAATCTGAGAATGATAAATGAGAATAATCATGGTTAATGCAACACGTTGTATCACCATTAACAGTATCACCACTACCTGTATCACCATTACCAATATCACCACTACCAGTATTACCACTACCAGTATCATCACTACCTGTATCATCACTACCTGTATCACCATTGCCAGTATCATCAGTACAAGTATCACCACTACCAGTATCAGCACTACCAGTATCTGCTGTCACAGAACGTCTGAACATGCTCTTTTGTGTGATCTCTCCCACCTTCAGCACTACGGCAGTATCATTTCATTTTTTTTTTCACCAATCGCTTGTATTTGGCATAAATCATGCCTTTACATTCTTTTTACTCTATGTTGGATCAGTAGAGTGAAGTCTCTAACACTCAACTCACCTAAGGAAGTATCTGCTATGAGACTATCTTTATCTTTTACATTGTGCTCTGAAGCCGATCCCAGACTGGTTGCGTTCCGCCAGGGTAATTACTGACCTCAGTGGCTGATACGCTTATCAACTGAATCAGTCTGATCACCTGGGTAAGCACGGTCTCGCCCGATCGACACAAAGGAAGGCCTGATTTGATGCATGAGAAATCAGTCAGGGTGATTCACACCCACAGGTGATAATTAGATTATCGCATCCGCTGGACCCTGTCTGTCTGGGTAGTCAATCTTGGCGGAAGGCATTAACCAGGATAGTTCACATATTTGTGTGTGAAGTTGTATAAAGATGCCGGTGGAAATATCACCGCATGATTTGAAAGAGGTCACGTGTTGGAATATTAAATGTAATATTTTAAAACACGTGGGGGATATTTTGAAATTAGACACCCCAACCCAGTGCTAAAGAGATTTGATTGGTTTGATTTTTGGGCCGGAATAAACAATGAATTTCATTGGAAAATTTGGCTGAAACACAATCTGTGATTTGAACTGAGAATGAGAGATATAATCTAGCGAAATCAGAGACACAGAACTCAGAGAGATACGCAACTTCAAACGAGCAACTCCCAAAAGCCAGAGTAAGTGAAGGATCGGATCTAGAATTCCATAATTATAAGTGACAGATCAAGTATTTGGGAAACTTAAAACCTTAAAAAGTAAGCCCACCTTTATAAATACAGACTCTGAAAATTTAAGGGACCAGGACTTTAAATATTTGGACTGGATACCTAAGAAATTGGATCACCCGTCGTAAGAGAAACTTTCCCAGACCACGTGTTTCGAAGATTCACCCGTCATAAAAGGGATTTAAAATTTCCAGACCAAGTGATTCGAGAGTATATAACCTAAATTGCTCTTGTCCATTCTAAACTGTGCGAGGAGATTGTTTATAACCCAATTTGGGTAAGTTGTGAGCATTTCTTTTACAAATGTGAATTTGACATGTTTCTTGCTTAGTGGTTATATATATGAGGCTGGCAACCTCAACATATGAAAATAGTATAATCATAAACGACTACAACAAGCGCTGGTGATTTCTTCTGGTAGTCGAGCGGAAAACCGACAGCATAGGTGATCCCAGACTCCGAATCAGTCATGACTGATGATTACATCATATGTGCCTAAAGTGTAAAATATTTTGTGAGATATATGCACTTTGTTAATTGTAACTCAGGCAACTCATTATTCGCGCCGTCCAGACATATTTTCCCAGTTTAATACCCGGAAGAATATTGGTGACTTTTAATCATCTTCCCTGAGCTACACTGTGTACTCGGGAATTTAAGTCTTCTGAGCGATTAACATTGGTGGGTGAACAGCGAGAATGCGCCTGTTAATTGGCAGCCCACAAATGTACTTAGCAGAGGCATTTGTTTTTCTATTTTGTGGAACGAAGCTAGTTGTGAGTGAAACGCAGGGAATCAACACCAACTGCCTAAATCGGGCAAGTTGTGTGAAGAAGTGCCCTCATCACCAAGAAGTGACGAAAACCCCAGCTGCAGGACCCCCTTAAATCAGTTAAGTGCTTATAAAAAAGCACCAGCAACCGGACATAATTTTCTGAACTGTATCCTTACCCTAAATCTCCGTGAAGAGAAAATTTGATTCCAATAGAAAATGCACCAGCATTTCATTTATTTTAAACTGTTCATACTAATTGATTATTAAATTTGTTACCTGTTGTTTTAAAACTAAACAATAGTTGTTTATTCAGTTATTACATGTATGAAAACAAACGTATGAGCAAGAATATTATATATATATATATATATATATATATATATATATATATATATATATATATATATATATATATATATATATATATATATATATATATATATATATATATATATATATACCTCTAAACAGAGCTATACCATTATAAGAGGAACTTCGATGAATTAACTAAGCTGGGGTCTTGGACGGGCTAAAAACCATTGCATAATTGCTTCACAAATGGCGACGGACAGATATAAAACAAATGTTCAGCGCTAAGCAGTATTGTTCTTGACTTCTGAATTATCTTGTGAATTTTCCCATAAGATAGAAGCGTCATTACCCTTCTATCTACATCTCTGCCAAGAGTAATCTTGTGCGAATGTAGACACATTTGACGACCCATTTAGATACTCTTCAGTTTTGCCCACTGTTGGGCAACTACTGCAAAGCAGGGGAGGCAATCGATGATATCAGCACTACTAGTATCACCACTACCAGTGTCAACACTACCAGTATCACCACTACCTATATCACCACTACCAGTTTCCTCGCTACCAGTATCACCACTATCTGTATTATCATTACCAGTATCACCACTACCTGTATTACCACTACCAGTATCACCACTACCTGTATCACCACTACATGTATCACCATTACCGGTATCACCACTACCTGTATCACCACTACCAGTATCATTGTGGTAAATGAGGTTACTGGTGTTATTAATTAAGGGTAAACAGAGTGAGGTCAAGCTGTGTAAGTTCCCTGGGTCTAATTGTTGATGGTGATGATTCTCAGAGTCCCTATCCGCCACCTCTCAGATCTCAATCTATACTGATTACGGAAACAACGATAGATTGTTTGGTCTGTTGTTGTCCCACAAAGACGCCATAGGCGTGGTGGAAGCGATAGATTGATCAATTTGTTGTTGCCCTAAGACGCCACTAGGCGTACTGGCCACGGACTGCTTCGTCGGTTGGTGGCTAAGGACGGAAGAAGAAGAAGAAGATGTTGTGTGGCTGAGTGTGTCTATGGTAATGTATTTAATATACTGAAGCACATTAAAAACGCACCACCTGTATAATCCAGGAACAGAGTGTAAAATGTAAATATAAGTGTGTACAAGTTTACATATTTGGAATCTTTATTCATTTTCCTATGAATCCATGCTGGTCATTAATTTGTACATTTGATTGTTATGAAATTCGTTGCATTCTGTGCAGGCAAGGGAGAAAACCAAAAATACAAAAAAATGCACGTGCGTTATCCTGCTGGAGAAGCTGCAAGTCTGGATAAATTGTGAACGCAGGAGCAACCAGTGCATCCAGAACCTCATCTCGATATGTCACAGCATTAACATTTCCACGGAAGACGTGAAGAGGCAAGCGATGGTGAAAACTGAATCCTCCCCAAATGTGAATACTGCCACCTCGAAATCGGTTGACACAGCAATCTGCAAAGCGCTCTTCACACCGTCGCTAAATCCGCATACGTCCATCTGCAAAGGATATGTTGAATCTGTTCTCGTCTGTGAATAGGACAGCATTCCACTGCAGTCTAGTCCATCTGATATGTTGCTCTGCCCATTGCAGGCGCTGCTAACGATATCTGTGAGTCAAGTTTGGCCCAACATAAGGTCGTCTTGCAGTAAGGCCTGTATCTCTGAGTCGTCATATGACTGTCATTCGAGAGACTTGCCCATGTCTACCCACTATTGCTCTTGCTGTTTGACTTGCCGGGAGTACGATTCCTTAGGTGACTCAGCACAATATGACGATCTTGCGCAGGGGTAGTAACTCGTGGTTGGCCACTCCGAAGTCTATCCCGGGCACTGCCAGTGGTTCCGTAACGTTCATTAAGACGTACAATAGTGCTGTGGTGGCAATTCATCCTTCTGGCAATGGCCCGCGAGCTCATTCCGGTCTCCAACATACCAATGGCTCGTTGGCGGTCGTTTTCAGATAGTCGTGGCATTTCAAGCACATGTACTGGGTGTTTTGTCTCAACGGCCTTTTTATACCGAGTATACTGCCACAACGTGTACACATTTTCAGGGTCATAGCTGTTGGGAATCGTGTTGCACGTGTAACTTTCATCGTTTTCATGTAGTCTGTACATACACCCGTGGGTTGAATCTTGGACTTTCCATTCCAGCAGCCATTCGCTCTCTACCTCATGGCAAACACGGGGAAAATCCATTCCCACACTTTTTTTTGCCAGCTTCTCGGCATCAGTATATATAATAGTGGTGCGTTTTTAATGTGTTTCAGTATATAAGGACGAAATAAAATGTAAACAGAAATGTAACTCAATAATATTAAAGTGAGTAAGACTTTTGTTAAAGTTTAGGTAATTATCTTACAATTTAATTTCCCTGTACCTCAATTTTCTGGGACAGGGATTGTCAAACTCAATAAATTTGTTTATATACACTATTTAAAATAAATAACTGGAACTCTGTCCATGTCTCTTGTTTATACAAAAGAAAATCACTGAAGAAATCCACCCACTGTTTTGTTTACCGGCTTGTACTGATCACTGTTAATATGTTGGTAAGACTGTTGGGTTCATCACTTCAAGGTGATTAGATTATTATTATGGTTATGGTTATTATGGTGGAACTTTATGATATCAATAATTTGTCAGGGCCTTTTCTAAAGGACTTAACTGGCATGGATTGAAGAAAACAGTTGGCCCATAGGTCCTCAGAATCAACAAATGTGGGGCTCCTGGTCGAAGGTGTGGGGCTAGCTACAACTTGAATGCTGAGCGATCACTCCCAGGATTTTCGTCCCTCACCAGGTTTCCTGCCACCAATAAGTATTCTGACATATAACCTGAAATGAGAGGAACATTCCCTCCCATATAACTCTCATCTATAATGCTTCCACACATAACCACTGTAACAACTCACCTTGATCAGCTATGTGTGCTGATCATTACACCAGTCTTTATTTTTCATTGTTTAACATCACTGCTGTGTAAACATTCTTCTTCAGTGATAGTACAAAGCCCTGATTCCTCCTCCAAGAAGTCTCTTCCATACAATAGATAGGGGTGTACAATACATAGCTTGTGATCCCTTAATATATCTTTACAACATCCTATACAAGGCTTGTCGTTCATACTGAAACCTGTGGATAAATTCTTTCTAACATTCTCTACGTGATTTTACATAATATTTAAACATTTATGGCACTGCAAAAGCCAATATCCCTTCTGGGTTACTGCATTGGCATGCGCAAAATTTGTAAGCCACTAGCAACTATTTTATGCCTTTCTTTCACTCCGAAAGACTGCATTCCTATTTTGGCTATCGTAACACAAATTGTGGCCTGCATGTTAATTAAATCAATACAAATACTTATTGTGCCTTACCCTCAAACAAGAATATCACATATCATAAGCTTGACTTTGGCAGTTAATGGGTTCTAACACTGCTTTAAGTGTCCAGACGGTGAAAGCTTTGGTCACACAGGCTCTCCCGCTGATGTCAGCTTTAGATAATTTTAATTTCAAATGGCGGTTGTTGCCAGCGAAATGTTAATTTTATTGCCCCAAGCTACTCTACGCCTTAACCAATCAGAACGCGTGTCAAGAAATTTCTAACTTTTCTCACGCAACCAAATTGAGCAGTTAATAAGTGTGTTTGTTCGTCTGTCTCAATTTTTATTTATACAATATCTTTGTTATTAATAGGTCAATTTTTAATATTAAAAGTGATTATTAAAAGGACAACTGTCGTCTATCTTCCTATATAGGTTTCCTTTACCCATTTATCCCCGTTTTCATCTTGGTAATTTTTTTATAATTTATAGTGCCCTGTTCACTGAACTAAAACATTAATAAAATAATTTTCTAAGGCCAGATAATTTATTATAAGGGAAAATTTTATGATATATATTAACCAATATTAGCGCTACCCTTCAAGACATCCCTGTTATTTATAAAGAAATAAATTATCTAAGTTTCTTTTCAAACGCACAAGTTAGGCTTGATTTCCATTGTAATCCACCTTCTCTCTCCCCTATAAAATGAGGCAACAGGCTGGTTCGTTGCCAAGATTTACGGCTTTCGTCATAAATATTGGGAAGGGTCGAGCGTGTGCGTGTGTGTTTGGGGAAAGGGAAAGGGGGGGGGGTGGTATTTTTAAGCTTGGCGTTAGAAAATTCAAATTCTTTATTTTAAATGTTAGCGGTTTGATTTGACGATGGCCTTGAGACCAAGGTCAATCATGGAATTTATTTATAGATTTTTAACTGTAATAGTGGAAAATTCAAATTATTTTGTCCAATTTTTAGCGGTAAGTTTGACCTTGCCCTTGGCAATTTTTCAAATATAGTAGTAGTGGTTTATAGGTTGTGAATTTACGTTACTAGATTTTTGAATCGGGGAAATTTGAGTGGGGTGTTACACGGAGTTACTTTACTACAATCATCACTACCAGTATCATCACCACCAGTATCACCACTACCTGTATCACAACTACCTATATCACCACTACATGTATCATAATTACCGGTATCACCACTACCTGCATCATCACTACCAGTATCATCACTACCAGTATCACCACAACCAGTATCATCATTACCAGTATCACCACAACCTGTATCACCACTACCTGTATCATCACTACCTGTATCACCCCTACCAGTATCACCACTACCTGTATCACCACTACCGGTATCACCACTACCGGTATCACCACTACCTGTATCACCACTACCAGTATCATCACTACCAGTATCACCACTACCAGTATTATCACTACCAGTATCTCCACTACCTGTATCACCATTAGCAGTATCACCACTACCTGTATCACCACAATTAGCACCAACAACACAACCATCATCAGCACTAAAAACACGCCATCTACTCACAATAACGATATATTCCTATCTTCCTGTTCTTCTGTTAACTTTTTAACTTTTAACTTTTCTCACTTTTGACATCCATAAAATTATAAAAATAATGATGTTTATCTTATTTAATAATTTCCTAACAATATTTGTCCCTGTTTCCCTGAAAATTTATTTACAAGATTTTTCTGGCTATCTGAGGAGTACGTTGGATTCTTCTTAGGAACTATACCTAGTATTTGCTATTCCCCAATTACCTTTCCACTGGTTCTCTAAACTGGATTATAAACTTTGGTATCTGCTCTCCATGAATATATTTCACCAAATGTGGTGTGAGGACTACTGGTTCTTCTCTCCCCTGGTTCTGTGGTATCATGGTCCATGAACGAAAATCCCATAAGTCCATGGGAGTAGCATCTCCTGAAATTCAATTTTAAACATGTTTTGTTTATATCTATGATGATCGTGGGAAGCTGCTATGCGGCGTGTAATAAACGGTAATTACTTTTTGGATGTCGTTTTTACGCACCGAATAACACTGCCATCAATGTATGGTTGTATGAGGTCAGTTTTTGTGGTTATGACGTGGAGGTAACTAAGAAACGGGGCGAATTATGTAAACCACCTGAATGGTGAGCAGTGTGTGGACCGGCCTGTGTGACGGTAAAACTGTGTGTCTAATTATGTTCAGGTCAAGGTGCCAAATTATTATAGTAATGTGACCGCGTGACCTTTCACGCTAGCTTTGTCCCTCCTACTTCACGATAAGCATTTATATGTGCTAGAAGATGCTACATGTAAGAATAACAGACCTTAAAAGCAAATAAGACGTTTTTACACAAAACGCAGTATTCATTCAAAGTTCAGTTGCCGTTACTGCTCTGACAGGGCAAACGTAGGTCAATCACAGGTAATAATGAATGGGTTTTATAAGCGCGAAAGTGGGAAATGAATGTTTGTGTGATCTGGGTTTTTTTTTAATCCTAATGTTAAGTTGGAAAAGATCACACATGTGAAAATAAAGTCGAAATAACAGATTGTCGTGTGCAAAAAGGTCGACAAGCTGAGGAACGGAGTGCAAATGTTAATTATTGTGTCGTGTAAAAAAACAGGACGGGTCGTGTGAAAAAAGGCGGGAAAAAAAGAAGAAATAGTATAAATAGAAGAGTTGTGGGCGATTGGCAGCGATTTCAGGACTTATGATTCCAAGGATACCATGATTTTAGACTAGAGGATTTTTACAAATAGCTTTAGGAGAACTTCGTCTTTGAGGATACCAAGACAAGTTTTTTTCTTTAGTAGACAAGTGTGTATATTATTCAGTCGGATTATATATGTTTCCTTTTGGATAAACAACCATCATTTTTGTGAAATTTACAGTGTTTGTCTAATTACATCAATAAACTCTAATTGAATTTTTCTACATTGCTGTTTGTGGAACTTTACAATAATTTCTTGTGGATATACGTTGTTGTGCTGAAACTATTTTGCTTATCACCAAAACTCAAAAGGAAAGAACATTCCTGGGTTGAAATAAATTAACAAAAGGTCAAGTATCACCATCTCTGGCGGAACGCCAGTTATCACTTGAACCACCACAACATATGAAGAATTAACTCTGACTACATAAAACCAATATAACTACTAGTGCCGCATTCAACTGACGCGGGCACATATCTTCAAATTGGCGCCGTGACCTGCCCTTTTTTTTGGTGAAGACAGACAGGCATAATCAATAAAATGGATCCAAGCCTAGAACAACAGCAGCAACAACAGGCGTTGTATACACTACAGCAACAACAGCAACAACAACATGCGTTATATGCACAGCAGCTACAACAGCAACAGGAAATGCAACAGGCAAACGTCCATCCTGCTAACATACCCTTACCTGTAGAGTCCGAACCCACAATGACCGCGTTGCAACGAATAACAGACACGCTATCCAATGTAGATCACTATAATAAATATAACCAAATTCGCTCGGTTATAACCCCCTTCACGGGCGATTCAAAGACATTTCGGAGATGGCTAATGAACATAGACAAGTTTAGTTCCATGGTAAATGCTACAAGTGACAAGGAAAAGATCAAAATTGCATACTTGTCATCGGAATCTCTTGTGACGGATTTTCTGCGACGACGCTCCCTCATCTACCCAGAGGAGACCTATGCATCATTAAAAAAGGAACTAATTGCACGGTATAGTGACATAATCGACAAACAGCACGCGTGGTCGCTTTTGAGGAAAATTCATCAAGAAAAATCTGAACCTGTTCAATTTTATGGAGACCGTTTATTGAATTTGGCTGAAGAAGCTTTTATGGAAGGAACGGTACCATCACAGGACATTGAAAAACACTTGGTAGGCATTTTTGTGGACGGACTTTACACAGATAACTTAAAGCTACATCTCATAAGAAAAGACCCTAAAACTGTCACTGAGGCTATACAAATGGCAGTATCGGAGGATAACGTACGAAAACGTTTCAATCAACGCACAGGTAGAGATCCTCGCTATGAAGTAAACAATGACCACGAGCCAATGGAAATCGGTCACTCAAGACAGCAGTGGCACCGTCACCAACATCGATCTATACGTCATCAGCCTGAGCAACGTCAGTTCCAGCAAGCACACCAACCGAGGCAACAGAATGTCCAAAATGTCAATACGATTGTCTGTTACACATGTGGACAAAATGGGCATGTCTCTCGTGCATGCCAATCACACCAGCAAGGATCATTCGGAGAGGGTAGACAAGGACATAGAACGTATCAACATAATCAATCTCGGGGTTATAACCAACCACAACAAGGACAGAACAACCGCGCATACGCAACCCAACATGCTTTTGCCAGAGGTAGACCACAATATTTCCCTGCTTCGGGAAACGGACCGAGTACACGTTAGATCGGACCGCTGACGTGAGCTATACAGAAAGGAACACTTATGAACCCTATAGGTCCCACACAACAAGGAAGAAGTCACACAACACAGAACATCATTCTCACCGCAATAAAAGGCAGCAGACTGTAGTAAATAACATTAACATTCACCCAGACCCGAGTTCCTGTCTCATCTCTATTCAGGGCATGCATTATCGAGCATTGGTAGATACCGGAGCATCGGTAAGCCTAATACGAGAACAACTTTTTCGAAAAATTCAGAAATATGTGAAATTTCATCCCACGAAAACTTACATGGCATCGGTGACCGGCCAGGAAATGAAATCCCTTGGTACTGCGTTTATCACATTCCAGATTGGGGCACAGAAAATAAACCATAAATTCATTATTACACGCGGTATGTCTCGGAATCTTATTATTGGACGTGATTTCCTGAACAAACACCAGGCCCGGATATACTACGATCTACACAAGATTAGACTAAACGGATAATACATCAACCTTCAGGATGATTTACACATCGCTTCGTTGGTACGCCTCACAGCTCCGGTGACCATTCCACAAAACTCACTAATAATAACCAAAGGTCGTGTAAAGAGATCAGACTACATTCGTCCCGGACAGACAGTAGAAATTGCACCGTTGCTGGATGAAGATATAAACGATGATCCACTGATATTCATTACAAGCTCCCGAGATATCCCCATCATGATCGTAAATACCTCAGGAAAAACGTCATCCATTGCGAGAGGTGCGATAATTGCAAAAGTTAATCTTTCCCCCCAAATAAACAAAGAGGCCAGACAAAACTGCACAAATGGAGATAAAACAGACATCAACAATAGATATAGCCAGAGAGAACCAGAGATCAACAATATATATTGCCATAGAGAATCAGAGAGCAACAATAGATATTGCCGGAGACAACCAGAGATCAACAATACATATTGCCAGAGATAATTTGAGAACATTAATAGATATTGCCGTAGAAAAAAGAAGAAATAGTATAAATAGAAGAGTTGGGGGCGATTGGCAGCGATTTCAGGACTTATGATTCCAAGGATACCATGATTTTACAAATAGCTTTAGGAGAACTTCGTCTTTGAGGATACCAAGACAAGTTTTTTTCTTTAGTAGACAAGTGTGTATATTATTCAGTCGGATTATATATGTTTCCTTTTGGATAAACAACCATCATTTTTGTGAAATTTACAGTGTTTGTCTAATTACATCAATAAACTCTAATTGAATTTTTCTACATTGCTGTTTGTGGAACTTTACAATAATTTCTTGTGGATATACGTTGTTGTGCTGAAACTATTTTGCTTATCACCAAAACTCAAAAGGGAAGAACATTCCTGGGTTGAAATAAATTAACAAAAGGTCAAGTATCACCATCTCTGGCGGAACGCCAGTTATCACTTGAACCACCACAACATATGAAGAATTAACTCTGACTACATAAAACCAATATAACTACTAGTGCCGCATTCAACTGACGCGGGCACAGTAAGTTTTAAGACCACAGAGCCTAGAATTCAGTAAAATTCCGGAGGCCATAATGACTATAATATTTACGTGACATTATCACAGTGATAGTGGTATTATCTGCAGTATTGTGGATCCCGTTACATGCCCATTGAGGCATATTGGGAATATGGTGTTAGGCCCATGTTTTCTTGGGCATTGGCACACTAGTGCTAACAGAGTAAAAGTAACTGGAATATATAGTCCAATAGAGCCAACTTTTGAATGTGTGTAATGAAACATATCTATGTATTAACTGTGTTGACAATTGTAACTATGATTACAAATAAATCAGATCGATTAAATATGGGGTTGCTGCTGGATTCTTACGTCATATGCCATTCTTCGTATGGTTGTTCACGAATTTAAACAACTTTTAATAGTCTCTTATACAATAACTAAGAACCCAAACAAGAAGAATCAAAATGTTATGAACTTTCATCAGAAAGGCGCCTATCAAGCAAAAAACACTCTACCCCTTGAAAGAACACAAGAAAGTTCGTGGCAATGATGATCTCTGATGAGGATGGTAGTTATAATGGTGGTCATGTTGAAAATGGTTATGGCAGTGGTCATGGTGAAAATGGTTATGGCAGTGGTCATGGTTAAAATGGTTATAGCCGTGGTCATGGTGAAAATGGTTATAGCAGTGGTCATGGTGAAAATGGTTATGGCACTGGTCATGGTGAAAATGGTTATGGCAGTGATCATGGTGAAAATGGTTATGGCAGTGGTCAAGTTGAAATGTTTATGGCAGTGGTCATGGTGAAAATGGTTAAAGCAGTGGTAATGTTGAAAATAGTTATGGCAGTGGTCATGTTCAAAATGGTTATGGCACGGATGTTGAATATGGTTATGATGGTAACAGTCATGAATATAGTTATGACTGCGATTATAATGAACTTAGTTATGACTGTGACAATAATGAACTTAGTTATGACTGCAACAATAATGAACATAGTTATGACAGTGACAATAATGAACTTAGTTATGACTGCGACAATAATGAACATAGTTAAAATTGCGACAGTAATGAACATAGTTATGACTGCGTCAAAAATGAACATAGTTATGACTGTGACAATAATGACCATAGTTAAAATTGCGACACTAATGAACACAGTTATGACAGTGACAATAAGGAACATAGTTATGACTGCGACAATAATGAACATAGTTAAAATTGCGACACTAATGAACATAGTTATGACTGCGACAAAAATGAACAAAGTTATGATGATGATAATAATTAATGTAGTTGTGATGGCGTTGCCCCAAGTAGTTCCCGAGGGTCTCTGAAGAGATAAAGAAACAAAAGGACTGCTGTATCATTAGGCATGTCGTACGATGCGACTATTATGAGGTTTGTATGGGGGTGGCACGCTCATAATGTCAGAGATGTAACCATAGAAACCACTGCTGCAAGATCATGTGACTGCTTGATGCAGGTTTCCTGTAGTAGTGGCTCCATGCTCTGTAATGAACGCAGAGGAAACTGATGATGATAATGAAAGATTAAAATAGTTGTGATAGTGGTACTGGTAGAAACATGATGGCTGTAACATAGAAAATAGTTGTGATGGTGGCACTGGTAGAAACATGATGGCTGTAACATAGAAAATAGTTGTGATGGTGGTACTGGTAGAAACATGATGGCTGTAACTGTCGCAAAATTGGTTTCAAGTCATTGCAAATGAGTTCAATTAGATTTATAAACCCGTCTACGATCGAACGACCGCTTTCAAAATGGCGGCGTATCAGCGAAATGTATATCGGACAGAGGAAATCGCCAACGATAAATAATAATAGAAGGGAATCCGTATGAAAAGGATTTTACATTTCAGTACAGGGAAGGATGGTGTATAACTGCATATAAGATGGAACGGTAGGAAGTTCTCATTTACGGAGATATATGCGTATTTCGGCTGCCCACAGTTACGCTAAAAGCATGTAAACCCCCTTCTGTTCTAAATATTAAAATCAACAAATAACAATTTGGGAATTTACATGGATAGGAAGATAGAGTTTTATCCGCTGTATAAAACTAGATAAGATGGAACAATATGGATATTATATATGCCGAGAATGATAAAGGCAAAATTTCAGTCGACGCACAGATCTGCCGAAATCACTGTTCGGGAAGGATTTTTCAGGTTAGGTTTAAGCTGTGACGTCGGTACTCTCCGATACGTCCGCGCTATACGTATTTAAAGCGGATCGGTAAACTGAGAGAGATACACAACGCAAGAGGTTGAGGCAAGACTGAGGGCAGATAACGCCACGACTCTAAATCCATCTGAAGTGTGAGCGGATCGCCAGAAAATTTCAGTCTAAGTGTCTGGAGTCTGAGGGTAAGTGAATTTACGATAGCTATCCTGTATAATAATTTCTTTTATTTTGTATTACAGGTTCATTTAGAATTCACAAAATATGCCTGTATAATATTCATTGATATAACGTATTATTATTTTAATATGATTTATTCATGTGTTTAGTGGAAGATGGTTGCTTGTACAAAAACGTATCAAAACTAGCCCCACAGCCAAATAGAAAATATTTATTATATTTAATGCTATATCTCGTCGATATTAAATGCATTATCGCTTACGAAGATAAAGGCAGTCCCATGACCAGAGATTGTCTTAGGGAAATAAATTGTTAGAAGCTTCAGCATGGAAGATACCGCTTTTACGAGGTTAGGTGACTAGTCCCCTTCCTCGCTGCCTTTGCCTTCCCTAGTTCGAGCGCACAACTTTGTACCCATTTACAGCTGGTAAACTGGAGTGTTCTACAGCCAGTTTCAGTAGAAAGCAACCTGATCACGTGGTCACTCACTTTATTTATTTTATGTATTAAATTTTGGGTAGTTGCTAAAATAGCATCAGTATTTGAATTTGTACTTGATATGATTTAGAAGGATCAAGTTATAGAATATGAAGGGATGTATAGGAGCGGAATAAACCAGATGATGTTTATTACTGATAGGTTAATATTAATTCTGTATCATTGAAATGATGTTACTTGCTATGACTGTATAACTTTGACACCTGATGACTGACTTGTCTGACTTATGTGCTAGTCAGTTACACTTAATTGAAATGTTATTAATGCTATATCACTGAAATGATGTCCTTGCTTACTATGATTGTAAAACGGTGACATCTGATGACTGACTGGTCTGACATCTGTGCTAGTCAGCTACAAGTCTAGCCAGATACTAGCCAAGGCTGATATGTTGCAGGTTCCATGAAATAACTCAAACCAGACTGTCCAGTATCAGAAGCCGGTGCAGTTCATCCGAGGCCATCCCACAAAAGTGCAGGACCCCAAAGAGTGAACTTCAACTGGTCATTGGCATCCCTACTGTTGGGCCTACCAAGTCTGATATCAGCAAAGGACAGTTTCCGCAGTATCAAGTTGGAAAGATAAGTGTCCTGTTTGACACTGACCACCTATACATGTGAAACAGCCAATAGTTGAAAACAATAAGTAACCATACATAAACTCAGTCAACTGATGACAGTTATCCTAAAATTCAAAGGACTAATAACAGTGATTTCAGTAACTTTATCCTTTAAGATCTTGAAGTCTAAACAGACAATAATAGTAATTGTGTGAATATTTTTATATATATATATGTGTATACTCTTTTCCAACTAGTAGAAATAGAATATTAGTGTAATTATTAAACTATTTTAACTGTACCTGAGGATTTATTCACTTCTTCCATTTGTGGTTTCAGTGAATGTTCATTTTACTTATCCCCTAGAATAAAAGTAATCATAAGATAGTCACAGGGAGGAGACACCTTAAATCCTGGTACTACTTCTTACCAACTGGGCCAGGGTTTTCACAGTCTGACTATTTTTATGATAACAATACACCAGTGCTTATTTCTAAGACTGGGGTATTACTTGTAAGACCAGAACTCTTTACTGGCATACTGTTACATAATAAATAATTTTAAATAACCTCCCGCTACAGTGGGGGCTCGTCTGCGGGATATATCTTTGATATTCCTGAGCCAACTTTCTATTTCTGCTGTGTAGAAAAATTTTTTTTCTTTTTTGAAAATTTTTTTTTGAAAAAGTAACATAGTAGGAAATAATTATATTTTTAGGAGTACCATTGAGTACAGATAAAGAAAGCTGTTTCATATATGGTGAAGTCAGTTTAATTAACTTTAATTTTAACTAAGTTAATTATATTGTAGTAAATTAGTTTGAGTAAGATCACTTGCCCTACTAGACTACAGATACATCATGGCTGACTTGGTCAAATTTAGGTCTGCTACACTGCAGGTGGGAAAAGAGCTTGGCATGGATGGTGACGCTCTGATCCGGTATGTCACGACGGAATGTGAAAAGTACACCGAGAGAGAAGCAAAGCAATTAGAAGCAGAGAGAGAAGCCAAGAAATTAGAAGCAGAGAGAGAAGCCAAGAAATTAGAATTAGAAGCAGAGATAGAAGCCAAGAAATTAGAAGCGGAGAGAGAAGCCAAGAAATTAGAAGCAGAGAGAGAAGCCAAGAAATTAGAATTAGAAGCAGAGATAGAAGCCAAGAAATTAGAAGCGGAGAGAGAAGCCAAGAAATTAGAAGCTGAGAGAGAAGAAAGGAGGTTACAAGCAGAGAGAGAGACCATGAGCTGAAAATGAGACAGCTTGATCTTGAACTTCAGGCTGGGACTATCACCCATGGTAATAGCTCACCTCATTCTGCGAATAGCTCTTTTCAGAACACAGCAAATGGAGCCATGAACTTCCACCTAGATCCATTTGTTGAAAAGGAGGACGCAATTGAGTCATACCTGGATAGGTATGAAAGGCTAGCCTCTACATATGGACTGGAAAAGGAAAAATGGAGTCTAAAGTTATCCCAGGGATTGAGAGGTATTGCATATGATGTGTTTCTGAAACTCCCCAAAGAAGATCAGGAAAATTATGAAATACTAAAGCAAGCCTTACTGATCCGGTATGAAAAGAACTCAGAGGCATATAGGAAGAAATTTAGAACTTCTAAACCTCTACCTGGAGAAACATATAACCAGTTCTCAGCTAGGCTAGAAACGTATTTGTTGAAATGGAGTAGTTTAGGTAAGTATCAGAAAACCTACGAGGATCTGAAAGAAATGGTTATGTTAGAGCAAGTGAAAGATTCCATGTCTCAAGAAATGAGGAAATTCCTTATGGAACAAGGAGCAGAGAGGCTGGAAGACATTTTGAAATGTGCAGAGAGATACCAAGCAGCTCAAGCTGAATTGGTAGGAACAAAAAGGAAGCAGGTAGAAGGATATAAGCCACCACCGCAGAATACCGATTTTGACCAGATGGATCAACCATACAGATACAAGCAAAGATTTGATAATAAGGACAAGAACCCTCAGACTCAGGAAAAGAAACCCTACAAACAGGGAGATAAGTGGTGCAAATTTTGTAAGATGAGCAACCACAACACTGATGAATGTGGGAGGAAAAAACCCCTTCATCATGCTGCATGTCTACAGGTGAGGACTTCTGTTAGGAAGGAACTGACTGTGAGTCAGAATAGCCTCCATCACCCACCTACCCAGGAGATAGTGACTGTGAATGGCAAACAAGTCACAGGAATGTATGACACAGGTTTGTCCTATGACGCAGTCGTGTGTGCATCTCTGGTGTGCCCTGAACAAATCACCACAGAAACAGTAGAGATTCAAGGGCCACTAAAAGGAACATCACCCCTTACTTTACCCATAGCAAAGATTCATGTCAGTTGTCGCTATGTGGAAGGGGAGATAAATGCAGCTGTGATAGATGATCCCTTTTACCCCCTAATGTTGGGGCGTAAATATGTTTTCTTGGGAGACCCTGTAAAACCTATGGTTATGGCAGAAACCCAGACCAGGTCTGACTCCAGGAACATAGAGAGGGACACCAACTTAAAATTTCATTCGACTGAAATGAAACGGGCTCAAGAAGCAGACAGCACATTGAAGCCTTGTTTTGGCAAATTGTCAAAGACACATAACACACCAAGGAAAGGACACTTCTATAGGGAACATGGACTCTTGTACAGGAAAGCTGGCAGAGGGACGAAAAGTCATGGTCAGATTGTTGTACCATCCACCTATAGGAATAAGGTTATAGGCTGGGGACACATATCAACTTTGAGTGAACACCTGGGTAATGGTGCCACAAAACAAAGAATAGCCACCCAGTTCTACTGGCCAGGTATTACGGAAGACATAAATCAGTATGTAAATTCCTGTCCAGAGTGCACCTATGTAGATTCAGAAAGTCGACGGAAGAGTCTTCATCAAAAATCTACAAGCAAACCAGCAATCAGGGGTACTCCCGAGATTTGCACGGGAGGGGAAAGGAAACATCCCACACAGGTTCAATTGCAGTCTGAACCCCATGCGCTGGAAAAAAGGAACAAATCATGTAGCGAAAATCAAAAACCTACGGATTTGCGAGGGAAAACCACATCCAACTATCATCGAAAAGAGGGCGGTAAACTTCATGGGAAACCTACCGACCCGGTTTCACCAGCAGTAAGAGCCTGGATGAAAAGCCGAACAGGAAGGAGAGAGATAGTACAGGATGAATATATTCTTGGAAAACAGAATGTGGGCGCAGATTTTCTTAGTCGTCATCCCACAGAGCTTGAGGAGGATAGAAGGAAGGAAAACTAACCTCGGAATGGTCGATTTGCAATTGTCTTGTACCCAATAGTTAAGCTAGATATCATCCAGCTTAAAATATGGGGGAGCTATGTCGCAAAATTGGTTTCAAGTCACTGCAAATGAGTTCAATTAGATTTATAAACCCGTCTACGATCGAACGACCGCTTTCAAAATGGCGGCGTATCAGCGAAATGTATATCGGACAGAGGAAATCGCCAACGATAAATAAAAATAGAAGGGAATCCGTATGAAAAGGATTTTACATTTCAGTACAGGGAAGGATGGTGTATAACTGCATATAAGATGGAACGGTAGGAAGTTCTCATTTACGGAGATATATGCGTATTTCGGCTGCCCACAGTTACGCTAAAAGCATGTAAACCCCCTTCTGTTCTAAATATTAAAATCAACAAATAACAGTTTGGGAATTTACATGGATAGGAAGATAGAGTTTTATCCGCTGTATAAAACTAGATAAGATGGAACAATATGGATATTATATATGCCGAGAATGATAAAGGCAAAATTTCAGTCGACGCACAGATCTGCCGAAATCACTGTTCGGGAAGGATTTTTCAGGTTAGGTTTAAGCTGTGACGTCGGTACTCTCCGATACGTCCGCGCTATACGTATTTAAAGCGGATCGGTAAACTGAGAGAGATACACAACGCAAGAGGTTGAGGCAAGACTGAGGGCAGATAACGCCACGACTCTAAATCCATCTGAAGTGTGAGCGGATCGCCAGAAAATTCAGTCTAAGTGTCTGGAGTCTGAGGGTAAGCGAATTTACGATAGCTATCCTGTATAATAATTTCTTTTATTTTGTATTACAGGTTCATTTAGAATTCACAAAATATGCCTGTATAATATTCATTGATATAACGTATTATTATTTTAATATGATTTATTCATGTGTTTAGTGGAAGATGGTTGCTTGTACAAAAACGTATCAAAACTAGCCCCACAGCCAAATAGAAAATATTTATTATATTTAATGCTATATCTCGTCGATATTAAATGCATTATCGCTTACGAAGATAAAGGCAGTCCCATGACCAGAGATTGTCTTAGGGAAATAAATTGTTAGAAGCTTCAGCATGGAAGATACCGCTTTTACGAGGTTAGGTGACTAGTCCCCTTCCTCGCTGCCTTTGCCTTCCCTAGTTCGAGCGCACAACGTTGTACCCATTTACAGCTGGTAAACTGGAGTGTTCTACAGCCAGTTTCAGTAGAAAGCAACCTGATCACGTGGTCACTCACTTTATTTATTTTATGTATTAAATTTTGGGTAGTTGCTAAAATAGCATCAGTATTTGAATTTGTACTTGATATGATTTAGAAGGATCAAGTTATAGAATATGAAGGGATGTATAGGAGCGGAATAAACCAGATGATGTTTATTACTGATAGGTTAATATTAATTCTGTATCATTGAAATGATGTTACTTGCTATGACTGTATAACTTTGACACCTGATGACTGACTTGTCTGACTTATGTGCTAGTCAGTTACACTTAATTGAAATGTTATTAATGCTATATCACTGAAATGATGTCCTTGCTTACTATGATTGTAAAACGGTGACATCTGATGACTGACTGGTCTGACATCTGTGCTAGTCAGCTACAAGTCTAGCCAGATACTAGCCAAGGCTGATATGTTGCAGGTTCCATGAAATAACTCAAACCAGACTGTCCAGTATCAGAAGCCGGTGCAGTTCATCCGAGGCCATCCCACAAAAGTGCAGGACCCCAAAGAGTGAACTTCAACTGGTCATTGGCATCCCTACTGTTGGGCCTACCAAGTCTGATATCAGCAAAGGACAGTTTCCGCAGTATCAAGTTGGAAAGATAAGTGTCCTGTTTGACACTGACCACCTATACATGTGAAACAGCCAATAGTTGAAAACAATAAGTAACCATACATAAACTCAGTCAACTGATGACAGTTATCCTAAAATTCAAAGGACTAATAACAGTGATTTCAGTAACTTTATCCTTTAAGATCTTGAAGTCTAAACAGACAATAATAGTAATTGTGTGAATATTTATATATATATATGTGTATACTCTTTTCCAACTAGTAGAAATAGAATATTAGTGTAATTATTAAACTATTTTAACTGTACCTGAGGATTTATTCACTTCTTCCATTTGTGGTTTCAGTGAATGTTCATTTTACTTATCCCCTAGAATAAAAGTAATCATAAGATAGTCACAGGGAGGAGACACCTTAAATCCTGGTACTACTTCTTACCAACTGGGCCAGGGTTTTCACAGTCTGACTATTTTTATGATAACAATACACCAGTGCTTATTTCTAAGACTGGGGTATTACTTGTAAGACCAGAACTCTTTACTGGCATACTGTTACATAATAAATAATTTTAAATAACCTCCCGCTACAGTAACATAGAAAATAGTTGTGATGGTGGTACTGGTAGAAACATGATCGCTGTAACATAGAAAATAGTTGTGATGATGGTAGTGGTAGAAGCATGATGGCTGTAACATACAAAGTACTTGCGACGGTGGTACTGGTAGAAACGTGATGGCTGTAAATAAGAAAGTAGTTGTGATAGTGGTACTGGTAGAAACATGATGGCTGTAACATAGAAAATAGCTTTGATAATGGAATTGGTAGAAACAGGATGGGTGTAACAAAGAAAATAGTTGTGATGGTGGCACTGCAGAAACATGATGGCTGCAACATAGAAAATAGTTTTGATGGTGGTACTGGTAGAAACGTGATGGCTGTAACAAAGAAAGTAGTTGTGATGGTGGTACTCGTAGAAACATGATGGCTGTAACAAAGAAAATAGATGTGATCGTGGTACAGGTTTAAACATGACGGCTGTAACTTAGAAAATAGTTGTGATGGTGGTACTGGTAGAAACATGATGGCTGTAACAAAGAAAGTAGTTGGGATGGGGGCACTGATAGAAACATGATGGCTGTAACATAGAAAATAGTTGGGATGATGGTACTGGTAGAAACGTGATGGCTGTAACAAAGAAAGTAGTTGTGATGGTGGTACTCGTAGAAACATGATGGCTGTAACAAAGAAAATAGATGTGATCGTGGTACTGGTATAAACATGACGGCTGTAACTTAGAAAATAGTTGTGATGGTGGTACTGGTAGAAACATGATGGCTGTAACATAGAAAATAGTTGGGATGGTGGTACTTGTAGAAACAAGAGGGTTGTAACAAAGAACATAGTTATGATGGGGACACTGGTAGAAACATGATGGCTGTAACGAAAAAAGTAGTTGTGATGGTGGTACTGGTAGAAACATGATGGCTGTAACATAGAAAATAGTTGTAATGGTGGTCATGGTAGAAACATGATGGCTGTAACATAGAAAATAGTTGTGATGGTGGTACTGGTAGAAACATGATGGCTGTAACGAAGAAAGTAGTTGTGATGGTGACACTGGTAAAAACATGATGGCTGTAACGAAGAAAAAAGGCACGACTGTGATAATTATTAAAATAGATATGATGGTGATAATAATTAAAATATTTGTGATGGTGATAATAATGAAAATAGATATGATTATGATAATAATTAAAATAGATATGATGAGGATATTCATTACAATAGATAGGATGATGATAAGAATTAAAATTGGTATGATGGGATAACGATTAATATAGGTATAATGATGATAATGATTCAAATAGGTGTAATGGTGATAATAATTCATTATAACCCACGAGCAGTGTGGTGCGCCAGATTGGTCTTTACCTTACTCACGGGCGCATACTGCGCCAGCGTGATATGAGAAATTAGATAATACCTAGCTATAAGTCATTTCATTACATCTGGAACACATGAGTGAACATTTGTGAGCGAAAAAAATCTCTGAAACTGAAACTGAGTGCTTTACATCCATTTCTAGCGTTGCTATAGATCTACTGGTAGACCGCGAGGTACGCCCGCTTGATACGATTCCAAATTTGAACGAAAAATTAGAAAATAATTTGCTGTCGTAAATTTTGATAGGTTTGAAAGATATTTATGGACCCGCCTGAGTAGAGTGGATGGTGATAGCACGTGAGAAATGAAGGTGCGATAAATAGATTTCACAAGTGAATAGTTTAAGAAGAAGATCTGTCTCTGGAATGAGAGGTTTCTCTAGTCCAGCCTATCTACACGACTATCTTTTAGTACAGACAATCTTGCCCCTCCCTATATATATATATATATATATATATATATTTATATATATATATATATATATATATATATATATATATATATATATATATATATATATATATATATATACATCTAGACATATATTTCCATCTATGTTTAACTACACCCACACACAATTACAAGGTATGTGACAACAAGACACCCAAACGTGAAAAACTATGGTAAATTGGGTATGGGTCTGACCAACACACAAAGGTAAGTTCTTTTGTTGTTTATTATCATTAAACTTTACAACCTTGAATATCTAAAGAAAGATCAAATAAATCAGAAGTTCATACAAAGAAAAAATAACAGAATACATGTGCCTTCCCCTTATTGAGAAAAAAAGAGAACCCAACAGGTTAATAACTCCAAAGGTCCAAAGGTTAGCACTATGTTACCGAATAGACAGTAAAGAAAAAAAAAAACAAAGTTCCTACTAAAGCTATCCAGTAAGTAAACAATATTTAAGCAGAATCCAGATAATACAATTTTCCTGTAACAAAGAAAATATTCACTGTCTCTGACACACGTGGCCACTCAATCACGCTTACCCTATTCTTGGTGAAGAAATCTCTTGGACATACAATGTCTGAATATAGATATAATTTCCAGTGTTTTTTTATCTTCCAAATAGGCCCTATTCCCTCCTTCAATAATTAAATTTTATAAGGAGGTCGCCTAATTTGGTGGTTGATCCCTGGGTAGACAAATGTCACTTCGAATAGTAATGCAGAAAAACCGAGATCTGGTGTTCACAGTCAACAGTAGTACTTCCAGTATATCGAGAAACATCTGGTTGCCAAAAAACTTTTCATTATGGTGATGATGGTAAATCCTTTCGGCTGGCTCTGTGGTAAGTGCCGATTTTGAAACAGCGTAACTTGCTGGATAAATCCGCTGATACGACTGTTAAAAGTCAGATAGTAATGTTATTTTTGGTACGCCCCAGTGGGCTGATAAAATTGAACAAATTTCTGGGTATTGATAAGTCCAGTTAACTTTACTATTTAAAATGTTAATTTGTCTCTTTGGCCAATCCTGTTCACAACTGAACTTGGGGACGCGTAAGCCAAGAAGAGGACAACATTAATCAATCAGTAGATAAAGAAAAAGGACCAAAATAGACCGCTGGTCGCCCTTTGATCAGGTCTGTGAAGAATAAAGAACATTTATGAAAAAAATGCTACTATTCTATATAACTACGCCTACGAAGGGGACAAGACGATCTCTTATCCTCTCTGTCAGTCCTGATTAAAGTTAAAAAGGCACACGGTGTCTCTAGCCTATTCTATCGCGCGTCGCTTAGCGAGTGCAAGTTTGGTTGAGGCATGCAGCCTTTCCCCTCCTGCTCCGGTCACGATCAGCGCACAATGTCAATTATTATTTAATTATCCATACGCACACTTAACAAATATCGCCTGTCATTAATAGCTATGTGGTGGGTTTTGATGTTATATGGGGACTTAGTGTACTGAATGAGGTCAGTTGTGAAGGTCCCTGAGGATAACAGTTTTGGTGAGTTTACAGAGTACCTTGCTACTACCACCTACGACCTCAATCAGGCTTATTCTTGACTAGTATGTCTGATAGCTACGTCTAATGTCTAGGGTAATGAAAGTATGGTGTGTAGGCAATTTATTACACTAACACAACCACAAACACAAATATTACTTCCTATGATTAAATTGACCAACACTCTGTGTAAAGTGTAGTATTATACAATTTTTCCTAAATTTATTTTGTCCTGACCTAGAATTTTCTAGCCAAGACTGTTAACACAAAACAATCAATGATATTATATTTACAAGTAATCAATTAACAACAGAAGCAATGGTTATACATATACTTTAAAATTCACTAATACTGATTTTAAATCTAGAATCTTTCTTCTATAGTTCTCGATGTCTAGTCGGGTATTTACATCATCCTCATGTCCCACCTATCAAGTTTATTGGTGTTGTTGTACAGTTTATAGGTGGAATATTTTGCTTGTTCACAATGTGGGTATTTAATTATACACTAGATTGATGAATCCACGCAAGCCAGGCCAGAATCACTTATCTGCCTGGGACGATAGATGAAACTCCAGCTCTCTCCACCTTGGCTCAGAGTTACAAAAGGCAGGTAGTTCTACAAACAGTGTTGACCACTTGGGAGACCTGGCACCAGCTCAGTACCAGACAAGAACCACTGCAACCACATAATTAAGCTAGTCTCAGCATAATACCTATTCCACCGTAATTATAAACAACAATGGCTTGAAATAACGACATGAGTCAGATCTCTCTGACCAAACCAGAACATCTACATCAATGATGTAACAGGTAACACTAGTTCCCATTCCTCTCCTCCAAGGGTTGCACTGCATCTGAAATATTATCATTAATCTCTTTCTTCTATACAATAAGGTGGGTGATATGTTCCTACTGATCTCCTGAAATAAAGATCTGTATTCTACATTTTTTTTTTGGATATTTTTTTTTCATATTATATTTCAACCTCTAGGCTCTGTAGACTTGGCTGGGGACCTAGAATATGGACTTAACTTGTCGTAATCATTTTTCATTATATGGCAGTATCTCTCCCTTAAAATGTTAAATAAAAGGTTAAAAAGTTCAATCTTATCACAAAATTCAATGAAATACACAGAAACGTTGAATTAGCACAAACTCAGCTGAGCTGCTGGCTAGATTAGGGCGTCCCACTACTATTATCACATATAGTTAATGGACGACAAACCTCTTAGCATCAACGATCTGCTTGTATGGACAGTCTTCAACACAATGGCAACTTGCCGGCAAATTTTTTCAATAACATTAACTATTTCGTCCAATGAGAGTACTTCCCCTCTACAGTTTAAAATTTCAAACATAAATGTCCAATTTGGGTCCAGTTTCGGTTTAGTGTGTAGTGTATTTCTGTCTGTCGGTCGGTCCGAACTTGGGTTTTCCCAAAATTGCACTTGGTTTTGGACCAACTACAAAAAAAACTACACACATTTTTCCTCACCCACTACTTAGATTTCTACTGCGAAGATATTTTTAGATTCTCTCCTCCTTGTCTCCCCCTTGTTTACATGTAATTTTTTCCTGCCTTCGTCTCAAGGACGCGTCAAATGTAACTTTAGTGAATGCAAAATTAACATGTGTTTGCGAGTCTGCATCGAATAAATCAGTCTTTTGTCAATAACTTCCGAATTATCTGTTCGTCTTTTTATTTGAAAGCATATTATTTGTCAGGAAAAGATAGGCTATCAAACTAGCTAACTTTTATGATTCTAAACCTATTAATAAGAAATTCCATATTTTTTTCTATAATATTCAACTAATCATGTCTTTTTGCAGTACTTTCAAGTTTAATACGAGAGTCTCTCGTAAAATGTGGGAATTACGTCATTGTAAACAAGAGCTAAACCTGTTTTCGAGACCAATTAACTACATGTTCTTACTTTTTACATTGTATTTCAAACCACTAGCTACAAGTTCGCGCGTATGCTAGTTTAGGTTCTAACGCTTGCAGACGGCATCATTTTTTTCTTTACTCCGTTTCTTACCCCGTCTGAACGAATAGGCCCTTCGCGTTCCCATGTTATAATTAGTTTGTTTCTTTTTCCAATGACACTAGAAAACGATGGTACGGTCTACCAAGTCAACGCGCCTGTGGCGTGGGTGAAAACGTAGCAGCGTATCTTAACTATATTTTATCCCTACATTTTATTTTAACTTTTATCTTTATAAATGGAGGATTTTATCGCTGTATCAAGGTATTTCACCACAAGCTATTAGATGTCGGCGTCTGTGGATCGTCGTATGATTATTAGGTAACAGTCACTTCCTAAAAATCACACACATTGAAATATAACTTGAATTGAATTCTATTCTGCTACTTATCAGTCGCGCCTAAAACGGGTGGTAAATTATCATTAAACTGAAACACTGGTAAACAAATAGCTACGCGTTATTTTCCACTGGTCTTTAGCAGCTAGACTTTAAGTGAATTATAATGGTAAACTTTAACACTTTAGCATGCTTAAGCACAAATTTATATTACCAGAAAATCAGAATGAAATCCCCACGAAGGCTATTAACACACTGTTACTGTCAGATATGTAGAAGGGCTGGTACACTGTAAATGCGTGGTGAAAAAATGGTAGAGTGACCGTGTTATCTGTCACCTGTACTGTGGAATGTAGGTCACCAGCGCGGGGTTACACCAGGGATGATATGGCCCCTCAAAAACAGTGTTCATATAACGTTTGTATAGTAATGTGTTGAGTGAGGGTAAAGACGCGAATGCTAAGAGCTCTTGATAGATGAATAATACCCTCTTTCACTCATGTGCAGTCGTCAATGACGCAAGGAAGACTGCTGGCACATTAAACACATTTAATGACGAAAACTAACAGTAGCATCAATAAGACAGTCAAATCACAGGTTGACATAAAACATCATGGTACAGTTGATAAATGGTCTTGCAATGATACATGAGCACTCGTTGCATAATAGCACAATGGAATGTCAGTAGACAAGCACTCAGTATTGCCCATATATATATATATATATATATATATATATATATATATATATATATATATATATATATATATATATATATATATATATATATATATATCATCTGAGTTTACTGACAAAGCACGTCAGTTTATAAACAATATTCAAGATGGCTTCTAGACCTAACCTCGTCTAGCGAAGATTCCTTTAAATAATGTTCAGCACATATTTTCCATATAATCATATTGAACCGCTAGTAATGGGTTCTCATCTATAGCAGTGATCTCTGGACTCATCAAGCGATAGTACGGGGCATCCCTTTTCTCTTCTTGAAAGTCACAAAATATTTGGATACAAGATGGCTGCTGTCGTGAGCTGTCACTCACTTTAGGATACAAACTGGAATCTGTATCAAAGTTAATCCTACATTAAATGTTCTCATTGCTCTGTAGATTCTATCATGATGCAATTGACTTCATCATACAGTATGGTGCTGCTAGAAATGAATGTCATCTTCATCTAGTTAAATATTTTCTCAGACGTACAAATCGTGCGTCTGCCTATCGAAAACGATGGCTTCGTAAGAGAGTTCATAAGAAGTGCTTTTGTTACCTTGGTATCAGAAATATGATTCTGCCATTCCTTGGCAATAAGAATAAACACTGGGGTAAAGCATACACGATAGGTCTAGACGACTATCACTTTCCCCTACACATATATCGATCACTTTTTCCGGCGACAAGCCGATACAGAAAAACACGACAGCCCCCCCATCATCAGGGCGAAGCCCAATCACACCTCTCTAGCCACACATCCGCTGAACAGCCTTTGACCTTTCTAGCGACAAAGAACATATAGTTCGACTTAGATATGTAAAGATATACAGATATAAGACAGACTCGTCCTACCTAGACAAACAATACACATAAATTCAGGCCATAGATATTCTGAAGCAAGAACAATCTATTTCTACCCAAACAAAGAATAAATCGTAGTAAAACTAGATTCGTCCGCGGAGTTCAATCTGAGACTCCTTTCAAGGGAAGTAACTCAATAATGACTTTTCCTTAAGCACTAAAAAGTATCTATTTTGTTTACAAAATATTTGCGAACATAACAAGCATACAAATGTATTATATTGCAAGATATCAAAGACTGCACGTAACAGTCTTACCACACCTCCCGGGAAAAAAAATGAAACTTTTTTTTTTTTAAATACATCTAGGAGCAACGTACAATAGGCTCACAACGCATGAATAATGCGTAGATGAAAATATCAGGAATAAATATAACGCCTAATATGAGGCTAAGTCGACTTATGAAGCGACTGGTGAGAACGTATCTCATAATTGTTGCATGGTGGTTTGCTCTGTACAATGTTCCATGTGATATGAATAAAACAACTATAAATTTATGGCCATTGTTTTTTCTTTGATATGTTAGTTTTTTTTATTCAGTGATAGTGCATCGTGCCTTCGATGGAAGCTTAAGCGAATGCGGGGATGGAAGATTCCGAACAATACTTGAACCTTGGAATACGATTGATTTGATAAGTCATTTCATTGAGTCCATACATTTAATTCACAGTTGTACACACAGGATGATCATTTCAAATAGGAGTAGAACATAAGTCCATATAAGTCATGCATAAATTAATCAATAACGTAGACTGCTGGTTTACGTGTCAATGTCCGTTTAAGGATACAATGCAGTATTGTCGTCAGAACATCACAGCTATATGCACGCGCAGCTAGACATGGCTACCTGCCGACAGTGAGACTGCGAGTCTGAATATTTCATATGAATTTGACGATTATTCTTCTCCTTCTGAGAATTCTAGTTAAATACTAACCTCCATAAATTTCCCTCTCATATAGAGTTCTAGGACTGACCCTGGTCCATCAAAAAAATGCATATATAAATGGCTATATCATGCCATTGAATTGGAAGGTTAGAAAAACGCAGCTATTCAGCTTGGCGGTCAAGTAACAAAGGGTAGCGTTTCTTAGTTACCGACTGTGACCCAAACAACGCTATACACGTCATAATCGATCGTGTATGGAGCGTTCAATAATTGAAACATCTATCGCAATATATTAAATGCCTTAACCTTTACAATTGCACGTCTGATAACCTTTAGCAGACGGCGTTAATATCATATACCGTAACAATAATCTGAGAGAAATTATTTCTCTACGAATAAATGTTTCCAGGAAGGTGTGATCCACGTATAATACAATTATGGCAATTATACAATGCATAAAAAATTTCATACCATAATTTCGTATTAGATATCTTAAATTTATGATTTATGAAGAAAAATCATTAAAGAACAGCGGTGAATAAACATCAATGAACCGCTAAGTAGTGATACAATCATTATATTATTAAATTACAAATGTGTATCTATCTTGATATAGAAAGGAACTATTATAGACCTAGACATATCAAGAAGTCTAAGACCTAATAGTTATGTGGAATCATGTGGGCATCTTGACAGAATGTCTGCCATCACATTATGTGATCCACGAATAGCTCGCACAGAGAAATGAAAAGGTTGAAGAGCAATTGCATACCGAGTAGACCTCGAGCTCTTCAAATTCTTACTCTGTATAGCAGTAAGAGCTTTTTGGTCGGTTTCTACTATGAAATGTGCGCCTAGAAGGAATCTTTGTAGTTTGAGAATTGACCAAACCATAGCTAATAGCTCACGGTCTAAAACCGAATAATTCCTTTCTGCCGCATTAAGTTTTCTGGAAATATACATTACAGGATGCAGAGTTCCAGAGTACTCTTGCATTAGTGCCGCTCCAATCCCAGTGGATGAAGCATCACTACGAAGAACAAATGTCTTATCTTTAGTAGGTAACACTAAAATAGGTGGTGTTGAAAACAATGTTTTAATCTTATCCAAAGAGCATTGGCATTCCTGAGACCAGTGGACCATATTAGGCGAACCTTTCTTTAAAAGTGTAGAAAGAGGTGCCATGATAGAAGATAGATTCTGAATGAATCTGCCATAAAATTGAATAAGACCTAACAGACTTCTCACCTGTTTTTTAGTCTTAGGGATAGAGATATTAAGTATCTTACTAGTATTATGGTCCTCTGTCTTTAGGAAACCATGACCAACTCGGTGGCCTAGGAAAGAAATTTCGCTAAAAACCAATATAGGCTTTAGAGGGTTTCGCTGTCAGGTTGTGCTCGCGCAAAGTAGACAGCAATTCATCTAACCCTGAATAGTGATCTTCCCAAGTATCGCTGAAAAGACAGATGTCGTCTAGATATGCAATGACATCTGACCGATAAGATAGGATTCGGCGCATCATGCGTACGAATGTAGCTGGTGCGTTCATAAGACCGAAAGGCATAAAATTCCATTGGAACAAACCTCTAGGTGTTGAAAAAGCCGTGAGAGGTTTGGCGCGTTCAGATAAAGGTACTTGCCAATATCCTTTAGACAAGTCAAGTTTAGTGAAAAAATGAGATTTGGAAAGTCGAGTAAGTAGCTCTTCCAGTAAAGGCATAGGTTCGGCATCGAACTTCGTTACTTGATTCAATTTGCGATAGTCAACGCAAAGACGTATGTTATTGTCTTTTTTCCGAACAATAACCATCGGCGAAGAATATGCAGAGGTGGATGGTTCGATTATTTTCAAATCTATCATCTCATCCAACTCTTTCTCGACCTGTGCTTGAAAATGTATAGGTATAGGATAAGGTCTAACCCTAATAGGAGTATGGTCAGTTAGAACAATGTCATGTTCAATGACATGAGTTTGTCCAGGGATGTCAGTAAGTACATCCTGAAATGTTTGCAACATAGTTGAAACTTGTCGCTGTTCTCCTAGAGATAAATCAGGAGAGACAGTAACGTTCTTCCATGATTCACTAAAATGAAGTGGGATCATTGGAAGAGGAAGATTTACATCCGAAAAACTCGTTTACTCATCCTGTATCACGGACAGTGATGAGTAATGACCATGTTGTACTGGAGAATCGTCCGTTGCTTGGAAAATGGGTTGTAAATAATCCGGACGTTCATGGAATTCCGTAAGCATATTGATGTGGAAGGTTTTATGCTTCCCATCAATAATAATAATAAATTCTTTAAGCGCCAAACACGGCGCATAAGGCAGAAACCAGTGCTCTCCAGGTTGTTCGTTGTGACGCCACTCCTCTTAGCTCTTGCACATTATTTAGGCCCAACGTTCTTCCTTCTCTTATTATTGTTCTTCTGAGTGTTTCTTTTGGTCTTCCTTTTTTCCGCTTACCCTGAGGAACCCAAGTGAGCGCCTGTAGTGGTATTCTGTTGTTTTGCATTCGTAGGACATGACCGATATATGACCATCGTCTTTTCCTTATATAGTCGGAGACATATTTCTGCCTAGAGTCTTCTCTTATTTGTCGATTAGTCTTGAATTCTTTCCAACTGATGTTCATGAGTTTTCTAAGACATTTGTTCTCGAATGTATTCAGCTTGTTCTCCAATGATTTTTGTTATTTTCCAACTCTCACAGCCGTATGTTAACACTGAGATAACATTTGAATTAAACAGACGAAGCTTGGTATGTATATTCAATGATCGTAATTTCCAAATGTTAGATAATCTATTGAAGGCGCTAGCTGCCAAAGCAATTCTAGTATGGATTTCTCTTGTTGTGTCACCATCCTGAGTCATTTTACTGCCTAAATAATTGAAACTTTCAACTTTCTGTAGTTTTTCCCCGTTCAAGATGATATCAAAGGTCTCGTTAGAAAAGTTCATAGCTTTAGTTTTAGAGGCATTTATTTGGAGACCAATTTTAACCGAGAGATGACACAAATTATTTATTGCTTCTTGGGATTGTCTTGGTGTTGAACTTAAGAATGCTACATCATCTGCGAAATCCAGGTCCCCCAGGAATTTTCCATTTGTCCATTTTATACCCAATTGTTCATTGTGGGTATAGTTTTCTCATAACCCAATCAATAGCTATTCCAAAAAGTAGTGGTGACATAATACAGCCTTGTTTCACCCCTGTTTCTACTGTAAACCATTCTGTATTCCCTTTATTTGTTCTAACACAACATCTTGCATTGTCATATAGCGCTTTGATTATATTCACATATTTTGTTGGAAAACCATAGATTGTAAGTATCTTCCACAATGATGGGCGGTGTAGACTATCAAAGGCTTTTTGAAAATCGACGAAGGTGATAATAAGTGGCGATTGCCTTTCCACTGATTCTTCTATAATTGTTCTTAGTGTGAATATTTGATCAATACATGATCGTTTCGGCCTGAAACCCGCTTGTTCTTCTCTGATCTTTTCGTCAGCATGCAATTTAAGTCTTTCTAACATCATGCAACATAATAATTTTCCCATCAATATCGACAATATAGTCGACATCGGAAATTTTCGATATTATATCGTACGGACCTTTCCAAGAAATAAGTAGTCTGTTTTCCCTACAAGGTAGTAATACAAATGCTTTGTCACCAGGACAAAGTTGTCGTAAGCATCTCTTCTTATTGGCAAATTGCCTTGCCTTCTGTTTCGCAAATTCGGAAGAAGAAGTTGCTAATTTGCATGCTTCGATAATCTTTTGTCTCAACGCGATGACATATTCGTAGGATGACTTTGTGTCATCGTCAATATTGTCAGCTGTTATGAGATCATGATGCAACGACATAGGGCCGCGCGGACGCGCGCCAAAGACAAGTTCAAAGGGAGAAAACCCTGTATGTTCATTGGGGACCTCTCTGTAAGCGAAGAGGGCCGCAGGTAAAACTCTGTCCCAGTCTTGAGGATGATCCTCAGTTATCTTCCCTAGTAAATTTTTAAGTGTTCTATTAAGGCGTTCGACCATCCCATTAGACATTGGATGGTAGATACTACTTAAAGATCTATCTATCTGCAGAGTAGACATTACTTGAGACATGGTATCTGATATTAGTTGGGTGCCATGGTCTGGTAATATCTCTCCGGGGAAACCCAGACGAGAGAATATAAGCCAAAGAGCATCTGCAATATCAGCAGTAGTAATGCTCTTCAGAGGAATAGCCTGTGGCCAACGTGTGCACATATCAACACACGTCAAGATAAACTGATGTCCTCTGGCAGACTTGATCTTAAATGGACCAATAATGTCTATGGCCATTTTTTGAAACGGCCGAATCGGAATGTCAGCCGCCTGAATGGGTGCAGCATGGCGTGGACCTTTGGATTTAACTTCCTGACATACTTTACAAGATCGACAATAAATCCGTATGTCCTTGTTTACCAATGGCCAAAAGAAAGCCGCAAGAATTCTTGACTTAGTACGGGAAAAACCCATGTGTCCAGCACACTGAGAGTCGTGAGCGTGCTGCAAAATTTTAACTCTCAAATTCTTGGGAACCAGGATTTGAGAATGACTTGACGTAATGGAGTCTTGAACCATACGTACAAGTACGCCATTCTTCTTTGTAATCCAAGATTTACGACTTGTGTCTTTATTCGGATCACCTTTAGTTGCAAGAATGAAGAATTTCTTCAGAGTGGGATCATCTTCTTGCTGTTTTATAAACGAGTCACGAGAAATTACCAAGGGATCATCTTGGTTATGCACTTCATTATCTTCAGTAGATGAAGTTTGAGGCATATTAAGAGCTTGAGCTCTAGTGACTACAGCGTTAGCAATCTGCATGTTTTGCTTTTCCCAAGCGGAAATTTGTTGCGGAGTGCATTCTTTGACTCCATGAATGCGACCGATGATAAGGTCAGCGATCGGATTCGGAAGAAGACATGCGTGTACATCTCCTGTAAAGAAAGGAGTAGCAATCCTAATGATAGCAGTAGATTATTTCTCTAATGTGCCGCCAAATGTTACACATTTGACTACTTGTCCAGTGGCACGGGAAGGATCTACGAGTGACTGCCTAACACCAATTATGGTGCATCCAGAATCAAATAGCACGGAGACTGGATTGTTATTTACTAAACCCTTATGTAAGACAAGAGAACCTCTTCCATCATGCGCGACTGACGCAGGAAGAGCAGGAAGAGGATGGCCGCAGCTTAAAGTAGACACTGTGGTTGGCTCAAATAATGTTTTGCATTGGGGGCACTGAGATGCTCTCCCAAAATCAAAAGCGGAACATGCCATATTACCAGCGTCATTATTATCTTTACTCTGTTTATAGGCTTCATGAGACTCTTGCTGTGCAGAGTTTGCCTGAAAATGTGGTTTATGTCTTCTGTTTTGAGATCTACCTCGGTTATTATTACCTCTGTAGTTATTGTTACCTCTATTGTAACCCCTATTTGGGTTTGGGTCATAGTTCTCTTGGTTACCATTATCATATTCATTATAATGAGTATCTCTGTAATTGTGATCTTGTTGACTCCAAGACGGATAACTCGGATAGTTTCTATAATTACTTCCTCTACGGAAATTCCTATAATTGTGACCACCCCTGTGTCGAGAGCTATCAGCTCGTCTCCAGTTCTTCGACGAAGAACCCTGAAATGATTGGTTACCTTGGTTTTGATAACTATTATGGTTACCTTTTTTATCAAATCTGTTTTGAGGTCCCTGAAATCTGTGTGAATAATTGGGATTGTATGGTGTTGCTGGAGCAACTGGCATACTCTCCTTAATCTTAGTGTTGCCAAAAGTCACGTCGGGGTGTGCAGTGACATATTGGGAACAATATTCTTCCATTTCCTTTAGTGATTTGGGTTTACGCTCGTGTATAAATTCAAGGAATGGTTTGTTAACACATGACATAATCTTATCTCTGAGCAACAAATCTATAAGTCCTTCATAAGTTTTTTTCTGTCTTGGAAAGCTCAATCCAACGATCAAATGTGAGACGTGCCTTTGCAATGAATTCTGAGAATTCTACACCTGTCTCAGGCACCATCGTCTTAAACAAAAGGCGATAGCCTTCCTCACTTAGCTGGTATTTTTTTTATCAAAGCCGCCCTAATGACATCATAATTATCCTTATCTGCTTCTCCTACAAGGCATAACCTAGTCAGAGATTCACCTTTCAAGTTTTCTGCTAATTGGTTAGCATATTGTGATTTATCCACATTATGAGTACGACAAGAACGTTCAAATCTATCCAGCCAGAATGTAATATCGTCACTGGACTGATTGAACGGTGGAACCTTAACCTTGTAAGTAGAAGGTTTACCATTACCACTAGATGCCTGATTAACATTACTCATACTTGTCAATCTTAATTTCTCTAACTCAAATTCATGTTCTCTTATTGCTTTTTTTTCTTCAGCTTCTCTGTCTAGTCTTTTTTGTTCAGCAGCAGCTTCATCTTTTCTTTTTTCTTTTTCCATTTCCATCTGGAATCTTTTTTCCTCAGTCTGTATCTGCAATTTCTTTAGTTCAGCAGCAGCAGTAGCTTCTAATTTTTTCTCTTCAGCTTCTCTTTGCAGTTTTTTTTCTTCAGTTAGAGCTTTTCTCTCTTCAGCAGCAGCAGCAGCTTTTCTCTCTTCTGCAGCAGCAGCAGCTTCTCTTTCTAATCTTTTCTCTTTAGCCAGAGCTTTTCTCTCTTCTGCAGCAGCTTTTTTCTCTTCAGCAGCTAATGCTTTGTCATATTGAGCAACATCCCATTCTTCTAAGTCTTTACCAGTCTTATCAAGGGATTTCCCTTGTGCAATGAAGTATTCTAATGTAGACATGATGTCTAACAATAGTACTAATTACCTGAAACAATAATAATACCACAAGTTCTTAATGACTTGACTAATCAGTACACTATCTCAATCTCAGTGGGTCACAAGCCTTAATAAGGTCTTGTATAATTTCTTGTATACCAGTAATAATAATAAAGAACTGGTTTATACCATAATCCAAGTGCAGTGCACAAGCAATAGTGTCTTATGAAATATACCTATATAAAACATATAACATATAATCATAAATGCATATATCATGTGTGTAATATATAAAGCACTGTGTTGCAGATAGGATGTTCAGTTATACATTAAATAATGAAATGTGTTGGAAAGAGTTTCATTTCAGAAATATAATGGCACAGTTTCTGAATAAACAAAATAAACTGCCACTTTAATCAATACTAGATTTATGATTTAATCTATTATATGATATGAGCATCAGAAGGTCCAGCGATGAAATTTATGCACTTATGTTCAACAATACTGCCACAATAGAACAGTTTATGGCCTTCAAAGTATCAGCTCTGTACTGCCAAAAATGTCAACAAACAATGACCCAGATTCACTTTACTTGTTAGGATCGGTCAAGCTGACATCGCCTGTATAGTTGTAAACCTGTATACCGGTGTTCATGCGTGTCGTATCAGCCACGGAAACGGTCTGGTATTGGTAGTCTGTTGACTTCTCAACTTCTGCGAGGTCAAACCCAGAAAGCTGGCTCACCGGTGTTAAATGCTGTATCATTCATCAGTGTTAAAGACTGTCTTGTGAAGATATAAACTCTGGCCCACCAGTTATGTTACTGTCAGATATGTAGAAGGGCTGGTACACTGTAAATGCGTGGTGAAAAAATGGTAGAGTGACCGTGTTATCTGTCATCTGTACTGTGGAATGTAGGTCACCAGCGCGGGGTTACACCAGGGATGATATGGCCCCTCAAAAACAGTGTTCATATAACGTTTGTATAGTAATGTGTTGTGTGAGGGTAAAGACGCGAATGCTAAGAGCTCTTGATAGATGAATAATACCCTCTTTCACTCATGTGCAGTCGTCAATGACGCAAGGAAGACTGCTGGCACATTAAACACATTTAATGACGAAAACTAACAGTAGCATCAATAAGACAGTCAAATCACAGGTTGACATAAAACATCATGGTACAGTTGATAAATGGTCTTGCAATGATACATGGGCACTCGTTGCATAATAGCACAATGGAATGTCAGTAGACAAGCACTCAGTATTGCCCATATATATATATATCATCTGAGTTTACTGACAAAGCACGTCAGTTTATAAACAATATTCAAGATGGCTTCTAGACCTAACCTCGTCTAGCGAAGATTCCTTTAAATAATGTTCAGCACATATTTTCCATATAATCATATTGAACCGCTAGTAATGGGTTCTCATCTATAGCAGTGATCTCTGGACTCATCAAGCGATAGTACGGGGCATCCCTTTTCTCTTCTTGAAAGTCACAAAATATTTGGATACAAGATGGCTGCTGTCGTGAGCTGTCACTCACTTTAGGATACAAACTGGAATCTGTATCAAAGTTAATCCTACATTAAATGTTCTCATTGCTCTGTAGATTCTATCATGATGCAATTGACTTCATCATACAGTATGGTGCTGCTAGAAATGAATGTCATCTTCATCTAGTTAAATATTTTCTCAGACGTACAAATCGTGCGTCTGCCTATCGAAAACGATGGCTTCGTAAGAGAGTTCATAAGAAGTGCTTTTGTTACCTTGGTATCAGAAATATGATTCTGCCATTCCTTGGCAATAAGAATAAACACTGGGGTAAAGCATACACGATAGGTCTAGACGACTATCACTTTCCCCTACACATATATCGATCACTTTTTCCGGCGACAAGCCGATACAGAAAAACACGCCAGCCCCCCCCCCCCCCCATCATCAGGGCGAAGCCCAATCACACCTCTCTAGCCACACATCCGCTGAACAGCCTTTGACCTTTCTAGCGACAAAGAACATATAGTTCGACTTAGATATGTAAAGATATACAGATATAAGACAGACTCGTCCTACCTAGACAAACAATACACATAAATTCAGGCCATAGATATTCTGAAGCAAGAACAATCTATTTCTACCCAAACAAAGAATAAATCGTAGTAAAACTAGATTCGTCCGCGGAGTTCAATCTGAGACTCCTTTCAAGGGAAGTAACTCAATAATGACTTTTCCTTAAGCACTAAAAAGTATCTATTTTGTTTACAAAATATTTGCGAACATAACAAGCATACAAATGTATTATATTGCAAGATATCAAAGACTGCACGTAACACACACCTTCCACAATGGTTCTAGACTACGTGTTTAGACTATCCGAAAAATTATGAGCGACAACTGATAACTGTTATTGGAAGACACAGTGTATATACCATCCCGGTTATCTGCTCTCCAGAGGATGCTAATTTTTACACTTGTGCAAGCAGAGAAATCAGAAACCTAAATTTCCCAAGATGAAAGGTTTCCACGGTCGCTCTGTCTCAGCGTTGCTAATCGACAACAGAAGAATTATCACGTCTAATGGGGTTGTCGGAGAATTTTGCCCGCTTCTGGAGATCCAAGCCACTCGGTCTTCTGATTCCGAACTTCAAAGAATCTTCGGTTTTTTCACGTGCAGTCTATCAGTTATCGTGTGATTGACAGATAAGCTCGCGTGAGAAACTATATATATATATATATATATATATATATATATATATATATATATATATATATATATATATATATATATATATATATATATATATATATATATATATAAAGGTAAGGTAAAGGAACCCGTTACACGCCCATTGAGGCATATTGGGAATATGGTGTTAGGCCCATATTATCTTGACCGTCGGCACACTAGGGGTGATGTGGTCGGCATCACGCCGGCCGCCTTAACCTTCCCAGAGAGCTCTGGTACCCATTTGGGGCTGGGTCGACCCAGGAGCCGTTTGTGGCCTAAAAATTTTCCACCTCATCTGGGGATCGAACCATAGACCACTGCGCTAGGAAGCCAGTGCACTAACCACTATGCTACCGCGGCTATATATATATATATATATATATATATATATATATATATATATATATATATATATATATATATATATATATATATATATATATATATATACGAGATACCCCATTTCTGAGGTTTGGATCTGGCTTTTGTGGGTTATAGTTATTGCCCATGACTCGCATCCATACGTCAAGACTGGGACATAGGTGGAGGGGTATACAGCCATCTTCGTCTTCTTACCAACTTCTTTTTTGCTGAGGAATCCTCGATTTATGGCCTGAAAAAGTCTTCCAGCTACTGCTCTTCGGGTAGCCAACTCTTATTTGATGCCTCTCTTTCGTTCTATGACAGTACCGAGGTATTTAAAGTGGTTGATCTGCTCCAGAACATGTTCTCTCAGCTAAATCTGATGCCTTCTTTCTTCTCGTGATATCACCATGATTTTTATTTTAGAGCTGCTGATGACCATCCCTCTCTTCTCCAGCTTTTCCTTTTAGACTTGCACGTTGGATTGAAGATGGGCCTCTGATTTAGCAATCAGGCAACATCATCAGCAGATTTCAGCTCTGAAATACAGCAGACCTGTCTCATCTTCCAGTACCCCACTAAATACTTTCTTGTCCTCTCCTTACATGCCTTGATGACATCTTCTTTGAGGAGTATGAAAAGATAACGTGACAGGATATCACCTTGTCTTACACCAGTGATAGTCCTGAACTCTTCTGACTTATGGTTTGCCGTCCTCACATAATTTCTGCAAGACTTGTAGAAGCTCTGTATAACATGAATCAGAGGCGCTGGAATATTCTTCCTTGCCTAACAGTCCCAAAGTTTGCTCCAGGGGACCTTGTCAAACGCCTTTTCCAGATTTAAGAAACAAAGATGCATCTCACTCTTATACTCAAGGGCCTTTTCACTCAGCTGTATGAGTATGAAGATTAGGTCTTGAGTACTTCGGTTTGCTCGGAATCCGCACTGGACCTCATCCAATTGTGGCTCAGCTAGGCGTCGGAGTCTCTGATCTAGGATTCTAGAGTAGATTTTACTAGGGACACTGAGAAGGAATATGCCTCTATGGTTTCCAATTTGTCGGTTGTCACCCTTTTTGAAAATCGGTGTTATGATGGCAATCTTCCAATCCTTTGGTATGGTCTTGTTGCACCAAGCTGCCTGTAGGATCCTCAGGAGTAATAGGTCGCCTGCTGCTCTCATATACTTAACAATTTCTGGTGTTACACCATCATGCCCTGCTGCTTTGTCCATCTTGATTTTCTCCAGTAGTACCTTCAGTTCTTCCATCTTTATGTCATCTTCATCAACATTGGTTTCCTCTTCTGTGCTAGTGGTTATCATTTCTGATGCTTGACCTTGCTCACCATCAAGGCGTTCTGAGAAATATTCTTTCCATCTTTCTATTACTTCTTTTGGGGCAGTAAGCAATTTGTTTTTCTTGTCCTTTATAAATTTAGGAGGGCATTGTTTTTTCTTCCTCGTGTTCCTTAGAGTCTTGTAGAACTATTTCTGGTTTTCTTGAGCATCTTTTTCTAGCTTTTCTCCAAATTCTTCCCAAGACTTCTGTTTTGCTGCTAGCACCTTGTTCTTTGCTTTTGTTCTGAATATCACATATTCTCTATATTTCTCTGTTTCTCCTGCTGTGTTTTAGCTCTAAAGTATTGTTCCCATGCCTTTTTCTTCTCTCTTATTTTCTCTTTAACTTCCTCAGTCCACCAAGGTGTCATCTTTCTCTTCTTTTCAAGTCGGACTTCACCACATGTTTCCGCCGCAGATGTCTTTATGATGTCTTTGGATTTACACCAGAGGGTTTCCAGGTCATCGGGTTGTTCTTCTGTGTTTCTCACTGCTGTAGCAATAAGCCCCTGATATATGGTCTTAACCTCTGGCTCTCTCAACTTGTATGTCTTAATGCTCATTTCTTCTGTTCGTCTACCCGGTGCTAATACAAAGATAAATATTAGGATTCGGTAATATAAAACCACAAATATGGCAGTGGCGGCGATTACAGACAATGGTAACATGATAACTTGACTTATGACATTGATGATGACACGAGTAACGACACTGCCTGATGGCATACCTGTTATTATATAAGTCAAGTTTGTCTCTTCTATCATACGAGCTGTTTCGACAAACATGCCTATATACTCATCTAGCGAAACTTTTCGTTCATAAGATCGCTTATTAAAGATACCTGAAATAAAAGTATGTGGAAAAGATGGTTAGCTGTGATTAATATAAAGTTGTGTATGGGGTAGACATACTCATCATATAAAAGAAATTGAAATAAAAACCACATTTACAAAAACACAAGGACGCTGATGCGTCTTCTTACACAGGAGTCAGCAGTTGTAATGGCTTCTTGTTCCGCAAAGGGAGAGCAAGGAAATGACTAATACACATAAAAATGGCATATTTAGTTTTGACGCACCGCTTTCACTACTATAATTGGTACAGTTACCTCCGCTATTACCACCACCAATATCACTACAACAGCCACTACTTCTTCTACTGCTTTTAAAACTGCTTCTGCTGTTTCGACTACTATTCAACACTATTAATCCTGTTACTACTACTATTTTTTTTTCCTTAACCAGCGGCACTTGGGCTTTCAGCCCTTCGGCCCAATGACATGTCATTGCCAGGCTGCGGAGCCTGTGGAATTTCCTTCCAACCCGGTCAGAAGCTGCGCTCCTTCCCATCCACAGAGGGTTTATCTCAGGAGCCGTTCAGATTATTCAGTCAAAATCCCGGTCGATGACACTCCTTCAAATGCTACGGCCGGGATTGAACATTGAACACCTGATCGCCAGCGCAATGAGGTAACCATTACACCAGCGCGGCTCCCTACCACTACTATTAATACTACTACTGCCTACCACTAATGTTACTATTACTAATAATATTACTACTACCTACCACTACTTTTACTATTACTATTAATACTACTACTGCCTACCACTAATGTTACTATTACTATTATTACTACTGCTACCTACCTCTACTTTTACTGTTACTATTAATTACTACTACTACCTACCTCTACTGTTACTAGTACTATTAATACTACTACTGCCTACCACTAATGTTACTATTACTATTAATATTACTACTGCCTATCACAACTGTTACTATTATTATTAATATTGCTACTGCCTATCACTACTGTTACTATTACTATTAATACTACTACTGAACTACTGAACTAGGGTCTACCATCAATGACAAACTCTCACTGGATACAGAAATCGACAGCCGCATTGGCAAAGCTGCAGCTACCTTTGCCGCCTCACATCGCGTGTTTGGGGAAACTCTAAACTCACAATGAAGACCAAAGCTGCGGTATATAATGCCTGCGTCACCAGCACACTCCTATATGGCAGCGAGACCTGGACGACCTATGCTAAGCAAGAAAGAAGGCACAATACCTTCCATTTGCGGTGTCTACGCCGCATCCTCGGCATCTCGTGGAAAGATAAAGTGACAAATGTCGAGGTGTTGTCACGTGCTGGCCTTCAAAGTATGTATACGCTTCTTAGACAGCGCAGACTTCGCTGGCTTGGCCATGTTCGCCGCATGGAAGATGGTCGCATCCCAAAAGATATCTTCTACGGACAATTAGCAGATGGCAAGAGAACAGTTGGGCGACCACAGCTGAGGTTCAAAGATGTGTGCAAGAGAGATATGAGGGCACTGGACATGGATCCAGCAACATGGGAGGATGAAGCTGCCGATCGCACTAAGTGGCGATGCTATTTACGGCACCACCTCAGATTGGACGAAGAGAGGCTCACACAAGAAGCAGAGGTGAGGAGAAAACGTCGAAAGGAGCACCAGGAAAATAAGCAGCTGAGGGCTGCCACCTCAGGGGCGCATTCCCATAGTCAGTTATGACTGAAGGGGCTATTATTATTATTATTACTACTGAACATCACTACTGTTTCTATTACTATTAATACTACTACTGAACATCACTACTGTTACTATTACTATTAATACTACTGCTACCTACCGCTAATGTTACTATTACTATTAATATTACTACTGCCTACCAGTACTGTTACTACTGCTATTAATACTATCATTGCTGTTACTTTTACTGTTAATTCTACTACTGCTACTGCTACTATTATACTTCTGCTACTAATACAACCACTACTATTACCAACATTACCACTACTACACCTACCACACCTACCACAACCAATCACCACTATTTATACTACTACCTTCACATATTCGGATGCAGATGCTGCTACTACTATAGCAGCAGCAACTGTTATTATCTCGGATATTTCATCCCATAATTTGATCTTCTTTGGACTTTCCTAGAAACTCTTTGTCCGTCTTTTTTTTCTCTGGCCTATTTGGACGTTGGTCTTAAAACTCATTCTAACACACGAGTCTTATGGTGCGCCAGACTGGCATTTGCTTTTACCCACTGGCGCATCCTGCGCCAGGGTGATATATGTCGAATTTGAGCGGAAAATTAGAAATACCTGGCGATAAGCTAGTTTTATAGTCATTTCATTACATCAAGTACGTGTGTGAACATTTGTGAGGGAAAATAAGTTTTATGATATGAAATTGTGTGATTTACATCCGTTTCTAGCGTTGCTATAGATTTAGTTGCGTGCCTCGTGGTACGCCCGCTTTATAAGGTTCTGAATTTGAACCAAAAAATTAGAAAAAAAAGTGGCTATATCGTGTTGATATCATGTAAAAACTTCCAGTGGACCACGTGTTTTGAATTGGTAGCAAAATAAGTATTCTGGTGCTTATTGTTTTTTGCATACTTTTATAAATTAATGACGTCATCAGGCTGTTTGTTTACATGTAGCATAGTCACATACATAACAGTCACAAACTATCAACGGATCAACCGTAACAGATTATTTCTAAATGAATTGTGATATCGATAGCGATAATAACCTATTTTCGATTCTGATAAGGACGTTGAACAAATGTGATATTTTTAAGTAATAATTTAATTAATTTGCGTGGGTCAGGGTTGAGTAAGTGAGATTCCAGTTCAGCAATATGTGACTTCACATACAAATCATAAAATTTAGCAATTTTCATTTATTTTTTATCAAAGGTCTTGGATTAGTTGTCAGCTGGATATACGTTTTAATTCCCGGTGTTTTACTACCAAGGGATTAAGTAGAGCTGAAATATTTACGTGTATATGCATAATTTTAATTCATTTTGAGTTTTGCTTTTTTATTGTTTCCACACTTCGTACGACATAATAAACAATTATTAGATCACATAAGAACTCAACATTGGTTCACAACATTTTTCACAACATTTTTTAGCCAATTTCCTAACGTTTGATGCATTATACAAAAATCTATTTGGACCAGAAAGATAGTATCAAGGGATGGAACTTTGTCTCGGAGCGCATTATGATTGTAAAACTAAAAGGAGAAACCATAGTCAACCTGGTCATAGTGTATGGGCCAAATGAGGATGAGAGAGTAGAGGTCAAGAAGGAATTCTTCGAGCTGCTTCAAAGGTCAGTGGATGACTGCCTAGATGAAATTATCATGCTCGGAGATTTCAATGCCAGAGTTGGAAATGACCATGCTAGATGGGGTGGAGTTATCGGAAGATATGGAGAAGATACTCTCAATGACAATGGAAAGCGACTCCTTAGATTCTGCAGTGAGCAGAATCTGATCATTACCAACACAAAGTTCCCCCATAAGTGCATAAATGCATACACTAGGTGTGAACCAACAAAGAATGAGAAGTCAGTGATCGACTATGCCATCGTTAGGAGGAGCTCATTCAAATATGTCCGGGATGCTAGAGTCTGGAGGGGACCAGAGATTGGAAGTGATCACTACCTGCTTACAATCAAAAGAACAACTGAAAGAGTTGCTCAGCCTAGGAACTGCCCAGCATCACGCAAGAAACCAAGTAAACGAACGGAAGAAATGAACATTAAGACCTACAAGCTGAGAGAGCCAGAAATTAAGACCAGATATACATATATATGTCTACTGCCTGTTTTTTAAAACATCACATGTAGAAAAGAAAAGCCTCTATTTTGGGGTCTGGATAAAACCGAAAAACTGCCTGTGTTAGAATACCTTTGTCTTGAGCTCCCTCTATTAAAGTTTCTCTAACTCCAGCAGATTATCAACCGATTCCAGAGTTCGTGCCGTTACATGAGGGGACCAGCAGTATTTTCTAATACTAGAGTCCTCAACTACCACGGCTATTAAGAGTAGGAGTATGTCCTTGTTTTCCTGGGCACTTGAACTTGAGAAATGTAGTTTTTTTTTTTTTTTTTTTTTTTTTTTTTTTTTTTTTGTTTTTTTTTTTTTTTTCGTACGCCCGCTAATACTCGAGGCGAAATCTCAGGTTATTATTAATTTCTAGCCTGACATTGATTTTACGTGAGTATCCCTTTTTTTCTTGTACAGAGACAGGTGTCCCTCGCCATTCAGGCAGACACTCGCCGATTTCGGAGGTACCCATTAGAGCTGGGTCGGCTCAGGAGCCGCCAATCCCTGGTCGACGACACTCCTTCAAATGTTCTCGCCAGGTCTCGAGTTAATCCAGTCCAAATCCCGGTCGACGAAAAATCCTCAAATGCCGTAGCCCGGGTTTGATCCTGCATCACCCGGTCGCCAGAGCGGTGTTGTAACCACTACGCTAGCGCGGCTCCGAGAAATGTAGTAATTTGTTACCTGGGCCAGCCAGCCTGACATTGCATTGAAGTAAAGGTCATTCCTTCTTTCTGCATCGTTAGCGTAGCCAGTAGTCCTTTTCCGGACTTCTTTGTTCACTCCTAAATAACCGTATCTATCTCTCTTATCAAGCTGGTAGTCCGTCTCAGGCTTCTCTCGTCTCCATACAGTTTCTTCCTTAATTACTACTATTGCCTGCGACAGTAGTGGTACTCCCTTAACTGGGTTGAAGAAGGTCACGCTGCCAACCTGCTCCCTTTTCAGGACTAGTCCTTATCAGGGCTCCATCATGTTAGCAAATAGATAATATGTCCATTTCAGGGCTAGCCCTCATCAGGGCACCATCATGCTAGCAAATAGATACTATGTCCATTTCAGGACTAGCCCTCATCAGGGCACCATCATGCTAGCAAATAGATACTATGTCCATTTCAGGACTAGCCCTCATCAGGGCACCATCATGCTAGCAAATAGATACTATGTCCATTTCAGGGCTTAACATTTATCAACGCTGCAAGTGCTAGCAGTCCTTTTCAGGGCTTCGTTATGTTAGCTAATAGAAGCGGATAAACTTATAAGGGCTCAGCATTTATCAACACTGCAAGTTCTAGAATTCCTTTTCAGGGCTTTGTTATGTTAGCTAATAGAAACTGGTAACCTTATAAGGTCTTAGCATTTATCAAAACAGCAAGTGCTAGAATTCCTTTTCAGGGATTTTGTAATGCCAGCTAGCAGAAACGGGTAACCGTGTCAGCTTGATGACTATCGGGTGTCACTTGTAGCACATGATGTTCCCTACCGGACGAGGTGATTCCTTAGGAACACCCCCCCCCCCTTTTTTTCAACGTCGTTGTCTTTTATAAGGAAGTTTGTTTCGATTCATGATTATTCAAAAGCCTCAGATTTAGTTCACGACAGATTATTCAGTATTCAGAGTTAACCTCTATATCTAGAGACCACTCAACCATCCACCACACGGTTGACACGCCTGGTAGGAAGACAGATTCCTTCGCCCAAGCAGAGAAGTAATGGTCGTCTCAAAGAAAATGGCTTCACTAGAATGGACTATCAAAGTAAATGGAACAGTTTTAAAACAGGCTAATAGATTCAAATAAATGTGCACATTAATAATAACGGATGGAAGATGCATCTCAGAAGTGAAGAGCAGAATAGCGCAGGAAAAAACAACATTCTATAAAATAAAGAGTATTTTATGCAACAATTCTTTGTCAATGGAGGTAAGAGAGTTCTTCAGTAGTATATAGAACCAATCCTGACATATGGGAGTGAGTCATGGACAGCCAAAAAGACTAACGAGGATGTCCTGAAAGAGACCAATGTGCATAGGAAACTTATTTCACAATTTAGAAAAAGCAAACCGCTTTTTTGGGGCATGTTATAAGAAGAGGAAAGCTGGAATATATCGTAACAACAGGTAAGATTGAAGGAAAAAGAGATAGGGAAAGACAAACAGAGCAAATACTGGACAGTTTGACATCGTGGCTTGGAAAGAGGTCAACAACAGTACTGATAAATAGTACAGTACTTGAGACAGGAAGTTGTGGAGAGGCATGATCTCCTACTCCAGTAGGCTTGGTACTTGAAGACGAAGAACCTTATCAGGGCTTAGTAATTATCAATGCTGCAAGTGCTTGCAATTCATTTTAGGGCGTCACGTGCAAGCTGATAGAAACGTGTAATCATTTTCAGGGCTTTGTATTCATCAACACAACACTACTTTTGAGTTGACACAGTTCGCTTAGTTTTGAAAGAGAATTGCGCTCTTATAACTGATTGACTTCAGCGTAGGTTGAAACATACGTTCCCTGCCATAAGAAAGCAAACACCACTACGAAACCAGTGGGCTGCCTTTTCACATAGACATGGCTTCAGCCTCCCTCATCCCATTTCTCAACTGGCTTGCTTCAACCACTCCAAACATTCACTTCAATAACATATTATGACACTCCACAATATAGCCCTGCTGGGTAACCATACTCACCGTATCTCAGCCAAGACCAATAAGAAGTTTCCTTCCCCAAACTTCCTTTGTTCCCCATCACAAACGGGTGTTGAACAACACGGCTATGAAGATCCGTTGAGCCACATTTGTCCATTCCAATAATATAAAAGTATGGAAGGCAACGCAGGCTGTTTTCGTTGCTTAGCATATGGTCATAAAAACAAGGATTCTTTAAGTGTGGGAGAAATTTTGGTAAAACCTGAAAAAAGATTTGTATAAGCTTTTATATTTGAAATATGATCTATTATTTTCTGTTTAAAAACATACAAGGTACATTACAATGGAAAATATGACAATTCATATTCCAGTACAAAATATTGTGCAGCTTTTATTTTCCTTCATATTGTCTACTGTCGTGGTTGAGTAAAGTGTAGAGTATTTGTCGAGTTGGACAATAGTAGTGAAATCGACAAGGGATAGTGGACTGACAGAGTTATAGATTACACACACAGAAAGGTGTAAATAGGAGATGGACTTGAGACAACCTGGAAGAAGATTTATCAAAGTGATCTCTCTCTCCAAGCCTCAACTCACTGTTACTGTCTAAGCACCTCCTGCTCTCACTCTTTTCTCTTATCAAACATAGAGATTATAATAAAGAGCTAAACAAGTTAATTATGGATGAAAAGGGTCGGGAACAGCGCATTAATAAAATGTGTAAACTTTATTAAAGAAGAAAAGCATGGAAATAATGCATCTCATCATAACATCATAAATGACATCAAAAAATCATCAGCAACCTCAATAATCATCAATAGTCATCAAAATCATCAATAGTCATCAAATACGCAAAATACACCAACAAACACACACACAGACCACCGACATGAACCTGTAGAACACAGAGAGATAAATAATCGAGTGGCAGTCCTTCCGTTTTCGGGGACCAGATGAAATAGTCCAGACAGTGTCTTATATGTAGATCCTTCGTGAGGGACTAAGCCTACAAAACTGTCCTTGTTGGTACTAAACGTTGGTGACTCTCCCCTACTGGCGCGAGTTGGGCTGGAAGACTCTATTTACCTCCTGTTTACCAAAATGAATAAACTGCGTGTCAGTCCTTCTGCTTTCGGGGACCAGATGAAATAGTCCAGACAGTGTCTTATATGTAGATCCTTCGTGAGGGACTAAGCCTACAAAACTGTCCTTGTTGGTACTAAACGTTGGTGACTCTCCCCTACTGACGCGAGGTGGGCTGGGGAACGCTGTTTATCTCCTGCTGACTAACTGAATGAACTTAGCGACAGCCTGTCCGCTTTCGGGGACCAATGGAATAGCTCCAGTAAGTGGTTTTTTCGTATATATCCTCCATCGGTGATGGAATTAACCTGAATAAAATCACTGTATAGGCGCTATCGTTGGTGACTCCCCTTATCGCGTGAGTGGGGCTGGAACTCTGTCTATCTTTGGCTGGCCGCTCCTAAGTGCGAGGTTCCACATAATCCAGAAATAAGCCATGGGACGAAGTCACTTGAGGACAACTGATCCCAAGGCGTGCTTATCCGGCGCTAGAATTGGCTTTAAATCCGGTTTTGGCTGGTTGACTGTGGCTTGGCTGAGTGCCCCGTTTAGGCATACAGAGACTGGTGAATTGAATTCTGCTATAGACATGCTGGGCTGTTTTGAGATTTTGGAAGCCGCAGTGCCCTGACTGGTAATCCAATAGGCGAGTAGGGAACTACTACTGCAATAGACGTTTTCAGATTGTTGCGTTGGCTCATTTCACAATGCGTGAGCTGAACTCCCGTGAGAGGGAAATGGCGTTGACAAAGGGTTGTTGTTTCAGGTATGGCTGTGACACTCGTGGGGCTAGATATCCTCAGAATCCCTCTAGAACGAAGAGACGGTGACATTCTTCGTCTGACTGGAAACTAGACTAGCAATTCGATATCCCCTGAAACTGAGACCAAAAAGAGACACCCTTTACCTCAAGCAACAACAAAATCACGCTAAATGTCATAAAAAATAGTTATACTCCGCTCCTCCCACACTATCAATACTCCGCAAGCGCCTGCATAGGCTTAATATCTTTTGTACATCCATGTACCTGTCAGTAACATGTTCTGACAGTAAAATCTACTCCTCTTCTCCAAAATAAACATAAAGCTGAATGGTTATGTTATTCATCTTACGACGTTAAGTGAATTTACATAAACAGATTACAGCAGGTGACATTACACAAATAAATCATATGTCCCCTTGGGGAAAAATTAACATTCCACAAATGAGTACATAGAAAATGCAATGTTCTCGCTATAATACAGTTGTGACTGAGTCATAAGGTAAAATGTTTTCTATGGCTGGTGGCTGCTCCTGTGAAAGTTATGGCTAGAGTCTAGCTACACAAGTAAGCATAAAATGATTCTCCCCAGCCACTAAAAATATCTATCAACAAGGAATAAGCGGCTATCTCCTATAATTCAGTGTTTAAGTGAATAATCCACCTCTGACGTTATCTTACAGAAATGACAGTTAATGCCTATTCTTAACCCATGATAAGCATCTGTGGACTTATTCTACGCCTAGTGAGTGTTTGTTTTTGTAAGTCTATCATTTAACCCATTATAAACCAAAAACAGCTTAAACACCACTTAATTAAGGCTGAATACGAACAACACTATCACTGAATTAAATTACTAGATAAAGTCACCTTCCTATCAGATATAAAAGCTAACATGAATATATCATATTATAATTATAAGATATGTCAACTCACCCCGAAAAATGACTAGAGAAAGGCCTTAACATTTTAGTTCTGTGTTAAAGTTTGCCTTATCTCATGATGGTCCATCTCGGGCCAGGAATATATTCACGAGTGTGTTGGCTTATTAAACCCGTCTACTCTTATAGATTACAAAGGACGCTCCCCCCGGACACCTGGCCTGCATATTTCTACAGATGTATCGGCGTAATGCGTAATCAAGAGAGTAAGACAAAGGTTATTCTAGAGACATCGGAAGTCAACAACCGCAAGAAAATTCCCTCCGATAGATATAATATTATGGTCACTAATGCGTTCTGAGGGGCAAAAACCCACACAGGACTAACAGCGGGTTTTATCTCCCCCTGAAACAGATCAAACTCGTTACCCAGCCTCAAAGGGTACCAGCCGCTCGTGATCAAACGTTTTAAAGCGACCAGAGAAATTTCACTGGACGGACCAGGTGCGTGTATGTAATATTACCGCTGCGCTGACCGTTTCTGACCAGTGGGGGATTTCTACTGAAAGCCAGAACGTAAACACCTCGGGTGGGGTTTGAGAATGGGAAAATGAAAGAAAATAAGAATACAAAATGTCTAGGAAAACAGAACATTAAAAAAGTTAATAACATATGGAACGAAATGGTAAAATAAATTATCGGTCACGTGACATCTACTTGTAATTCATTTTCTAGTCTTTGCATTGTTTCCGGAAGTGATTGCTATGAAAAATTCTCAACTCCACGTCTATATTTCTAAGATTACAGCACACGTCATTAAGACACTGGGAGCCGCGGTAGCACAGTGGTTAGTGCACTGGCTTCCTAGCTCAGTGGTCTATGGTTCGATCCCCAGATGAGGTGGGATTTTTTTAGGCCGCAAACGGCTCCTGGGTCGACTCAGCCCCAACTGGATACCAGAGCAACTTCTGGGAAGGTTAAGGCGGCCGGCGTGATGCTGACCACATCACCCCTAGTGTGCCGATGGTGAAGAAAATATGGGCCTAACACCGTATTCCCAATATGCCTCAATGGGCTTGTAACGGGGTCCTTTACCTTTTCCTTTACCTTTTTCATTAAGACACGTGAACAATGGAGAAGTTACTGCCTCGAAATTGGAACAATAGCTCATTCGGAAATCAATTTTCTTCTTCTTCTCTGATCCTTAGCCGCCGACTGTCAAAGCAGTCAGTGGCCTTCACGCCTGGTAGCGTCTTGTAGGGCAGCAACAAACTGCTTCCACTTTGCTCGGTGGGCGGCCATCCTTCGTACAGTGTCGCAGCTCTTGTTCATTCTTTGCATCTCGGCTTCCACAGTTCTCCGCCACGTTGTTTTTGGTCGGCCTCTCTGTTGCTTTCCTTCAGGGGTCCATAACATAGCTCTTCTTGTGATTGTCTGAAGGTCTCTTCTGAGGACGTGGCCAACCAAACTCCAGCGTCTGCCATCTATGATGGAGTGCATGTCCTCTTGGTAGCTCCGAGTAAGCAGTTCTTGATTGGTGATAGTATTTGGGAAAAAGATTCGGAGAATTTTCCTTCGGCGGATTGTGTGAAAAGAGGACAATTTCGACATCTCCTTCTCAGTTACTCTCAAGCATTCTGCACCATAGAGAAGTACAAAAGGTACACATCTTTCATATGATCTTCTTCTTCCTCGTTCGTCCTGAAAAGGACGTTGGTTGCGTTGTGTCCGTTTACAGCGTGGCTGTGATATTTGCGCCTTTCGGCTGACACATCCGACTTCAGCAAGGCATTTTTTGTTACCGGGTTTGCCTTCCCTCTTCGATCCCTACTCTCTCAGCCGTGATGCAGTGATATGATCTTAATTTGGTCTTTGTGCTGTACTGAAAGGACTTCAAGATGTTGTTTAGACTAGCAAAGGCTGTTCTCGCTTTATTCATTCAGTTATTGATGTCTTTGCTTGTTCCGCCGTCTGTTGTTACTATGCTTCCTAGGTATATAAATGTGCAGAAATCAATAATAAGCTATAATTTATATGAAGAATACATTATTCTGATCTTTGCGTTAGGAATTTTGATGTCTATTAATATATCTTTATTCATTTCGTCTGGTTTTCTTACCATCCACCAATAAATAGCACTAACTCATAGGCGGCATTTGACATAACAGGCAACGCGATTGTCTCCTTTCCTTACGATTGTCACCTTTCCTTACGCTTGCTCAAAGAAGTGGTAATTTCTAAGAGATAAAAACACATTTTAAGCGATACACCCTGCTTAGAGGCAGGGCCGGCTATTGGACGGTGTGAGAGGTGCAGCCGGACTTACGTCGACTCGGAGGCGGCGCCAAAGTTTTTTTTTTTAAATAATAAAATAAAAGCGTTATAACTTTTAACAGAAATATGAAAGAGACATTTTGAAAGAAAATAATTATTTGTGTGACAAAACGTTTGTACATGTACTTTTGAGCCCCTCTCTCACTCCTTCATCCGTTTTTTTTTTATTTGGCATATTTTATGCACCTTCATTCATTTTTTTTTTGCTGTGACTGCTCCCAGACTTGTTTACGTTTCGCTAGGTGAATGTAATAATACCAGGGTAATTAGACCGGGCAACGGATAATACTTTTATCACGTAAGTCGCCAAGCCACCTTTGAAAGAGGTGATCGTGATCTGCGTTTGTACAATATGGTCTGGTACGATCGATGAAAAGAAAGCCGTCTGAGGGATGGGCAAAGACACAGTTGATAGTCGCTTCCGTGGGCCCATCCCTGTGTAATTATCACAGATGACCTGGCAGAGGAGACAATCTGGGCGGAAGTATTACAGCATTATTAGAAAGAGGTCACGCGATGGAATTTTTAAATGTAATATTTTAAAATACGCGGGGGTATTATGATTTAAATACCCCAACCCAGATAGTGCTAAAGAGCTTACGATTGGCTCGATTTGAGAGACCGGATACACAATGGTTCTCATTAGAAAATTAGTCGGAAGTACAACCTGGGATTTGAACTGAGGAATTGGAAATATAATCTAACGAAATCGGAGTCACAGATCAGACTGCATCGCCACGTCAAGCTAGCAATTCACCAGAACCAGAAAGAGAAGGATCGGACAAAGAATTCCAAAATTATAAGTGGCAGATCGAAGTATTCGGGCAACTTTGAAACTTAAAAGTAAACCCGCAATTTTAAATACAAAGACTGGAAACTTAAAGGACCAGGATCGAAGTATTTGGGCAACTTCAAAACTTAAAAAAGTAAACCTGCATTTATAAATACAAAGACTGGAATCAGATCACCCGTCATAAGGGGAATAAAAAATTTCCACACCAAGTGATTCGAAAGAATCCTAAGTGCTGTTCCCATTCTAAACAGTGCTAGGAGATTATGTTCCCAAAAGTTACTTTGGTGTAAGTGTAAACATTTATTTTACAAATGTGAATTTGACATGTTTTTCTTGCTAAGTTGGTATATATGAGGCTGGCAACCTCAACACATGAAAATAGTATATAATAAACCACACAGCAAGCGCTGGTGCTTGTTTCTTGCTAGTCATACAGAAAACCGACAGCATAGGTGACCCCAGACTCCGACTGGAGCAGTGAAGAGTGATGATTACATCACTTGTGCCTCAGGTGTATCATATCATTTTGTGAGATATATGTACCTTGTTAATTGTAATTCAGGTAAATCATTGCTTTCGCGCTGTCCAAGCACATATTTACTCAGTTTAATACACAGAAGAAGAATAGTGGTGATTTGTAATCATCCTCCCTGAGTTACGCTGTGTATACTCAAAATAATATAATTATTCAGAGAGATTAACATTGGTGGGTGCACAGCGAGACAATGCGCCTGTTAATTTGCAGCCCACAAATTTACTTAGCAGAAACATTTGTTCTTTTTATTTTTGTCTAAAGTTCGTGGTGCGAAGCTTCAAGACGAAAGTTTTACGCCACTAGTTGTGAGTTAGAAGCAGGGAATCCACACTGACCGCTTACATTGGACGAGTTGTGTGGAGAAGGGCCCTCATCACAGAAGAATTGACGAAACCACGGCTGCAGGACTCATCTAGATCAGTTAAGTTCTGATTACTAGGAAACAGCAAAAGGACAATATTTTTTTTCTTAAAATCGTCACCTAAGTCTCAGTAAAGACAAACATTGATTTACATCTAAAATTCATCATCATTTCATCGCTATTTTAACCTGTTAAAACTAATTGATTATTAAATGTGTTACATGTTATTTTAAAACTAAACAACCATAGTTGATTCGGTTGTTATATGTATGACAGCAAACGTATGAGCAAGACTTTTTAAGATATACATATATATATAAATACATTTAGACATTGTTGGGTTGCGGGGTCTTATTATTTTAATATTGAATGTTATTATGTGGTAACCGACTGGTTACTCTGGCCAAGAAGATTGCTAGGGTTGCGTATAGAGACCACCACACACAATCTACATACTAAATGCCGTAGCAAAGTCACGAAGGCGAAGTGGCACAAATACAATATGTCACAGCGCTATTTCGCAGTGCATCTTTGGTATTGTGGTCGGCGATAGGTCACTCGGAAAGGCCGAGGTTAGCCAAACCGGTGGGTCATGTGACTACCGGAAGTCGGGGAAAAAGGCGCAAAGTTGGTTAGTCAGAAACTAGCCTTTGTCCAGGAAGGACGCATATTTCCCTGTCTGCCAGCGAGATTGCTGTGTGGTTCAGATTATGTGTAATTTCTACAGGCCGTAGTTTAATAAGATGTCAATGATGTGAGTGTGTCATTGTCACAGTTTTGCCGCTCAGGTGAGCGATATTCATTGCAGTGTTCTTGTTGTAAGTCGTACCTTTGTGTATGATGCTGATAGATAAGCTGCTTTAAGCAAGTTTACAGTGGTTTTTCATTATTGTATGTGATGCGTTGATTGGCCGTGTGAGGCCTTATTGTGTGTTTAAATAATTAAAGGGAAGTACCTGTTGAAGGTGTTATTTCTTATATCAGCCATCGTTGTGTGGTTGTACCCTTGGAAGAACGAGCCTTTATTTGTTATTATGAATCAACACTGTAGTAGTGTAACCAGTGAAGTGTTCTCCATGATAAGTGGTTCCTGACAAATATATATTTAATGTTACTTGAGATGCTGCTCCACATGCATTTTTAAATCAAGCCAATATATTATGGGGATTCGTGATATACAGTACCCCTGTTGCACGTGAGCAACATGAAAGCAGCAAGGGGGGGGGGGGGGGGGGGGGGGGGGGGGGGGGGGGGGGAAAAAACACGTGAGTGCACAGGGTGGGGGGGGGGGGGGGGGGGGGGGGGGCAACGAAGTATTTCCGTAAGCGTGTTGGGGGGCATCACACAAGTAAGCTATTCCGCGGACGCAATAACCCGGGGGGGAAAGGGGGGGGGGGGGGGGGGGGGGGGGGGGGGGGGGGGGGGGTAAGGGGGGGGGGGGGGGGGGGGGTGGGG